>MJUU01000003.1:4150-18315 GCA_002080025.1 Modiolus philippinarum | reverse complement strand
TAAATAAAACTTGACAAATGTTGATTCAGAAGCCCAATCTGCTGCTTCTAAAATAGATTTTGTAGAAGCTCCTTTATACAGTGCCCAACTTGGAGCAATAGCTCTAGTTGAATGACCTTTCACTTTCATTGTATTATCTGCATATGCAATTTTGATAGCTTGAACTATCCAACTAGAAATTGTGGCTGCTGTAACAGGTTTGTGTGGTTCATTTAAAGCCAAAAATAATTTATTTTTGTCTGGAATTTCTAATTTATCTCTTATGCTTCTGGTCTTATCTAAATATAAATTCACACACCTTTTGAGATCAAGCAAAGGCCTTTCTCCAAAATAAGGAACATAAATTTTAAGGCCATAGTGGTTTTGCCTGTCCTGCTTAGACAACCCATGCCTAATAAAGGTAATTCCTTTTTCTTGTACTTTCATCGAGTCTTGATCTATTCGAAGACTCTGAAGATCACTACATCTCCTAAATGTTGTAATTGCAAGAAGAAAAACAGTTTTTAAAGTAACAAATTTAAGAGATGCTGAAGACAGTGGCTCGAATGGCTGCTTTTCTAAAGAGCTTAAAACTACTTCTAAATCCCATTCTGGGAGCAATTTGGTTTTTGGCGGTCTTGAATGAAAAACCCCTTTAATTAGTTTAGAAATCTACAGAACAATTTTCAACTGGAGGTAGAACTGATGATAACATTGATCTATAGCCAGCAATGGTTCTATACTGTAAACCTGATTGATATAAATATGCCAAAAAATCAGCAATTTGATTCAAAGTTGCAGCATACGGATCAATTTGTTTTGAATCACACCAGCTACTAAATTTTTGGAATTTGGAGGTGTAATCTTTTTGTGTTCCTTGCCTCCAAGAAGCAGTGAGCAGCTCCCTAGCTGACTTCGAAAAACCTTCTGTTTTGAAGTTTCTGTCGATAGAAGCCATGCAGTTAATTCTAGCATTTGGGGATTGGGGTGATAAATTTCTGTCTTTGGTTGACTCAATAAATTGTCCCAACCCGGTAGTTTCAGGAGAGGAGCTATCAGTAATTCTAGTATCTCTGGATATCATATCCTCCTTGGCCATTTTGGGGCTATCAGAATGATCTGACAATGGAATTGCCTCATATATTTCAATATTCTCGGAATCAAACAGATTGGAGGGAAGACATATGCATACATATTCTCCCACGATATTGTCATTGCATCTACAGCCAATGCTTTGCAATCCGGTGTCCAAGTGCAATAAATTTCTGTCTGTTTGTTCTCTGACGATGCAAAGAGGTCTATCAATGGTTCCCCCCAATGGCAAAAAATTTGTCTCACTACTGTCTTGTTCAGAGTCCACTCTGTTGGACGAATTTTGATCCGACTCAACTGATCTGCCAAAATGTTGTTTTTGCCAATAATGTGAGCTGCTTTTAATATTATCTTGTTTTGTATAGCCATCTGCCATAATTCCCGTGTTAGATAACAGAGAGTTGATGACCGTGTGCCGCCCTGACGATTGATATATTGGACAACACTTGTGTTGTCGCTTCTGATCAAAACTACCTTGTCTTTCAGTTGATTCAGAAAGTGTTTCACTGTCAGATAAATAGCTTTCACCTCTAGACAATTTATATGCCATTTTTTCTGAACTGCATTCCAGTCTCCCTGAAAAATTTGTTTTCCAATATAACCCCCAAAACCATTCATTGAAGCATCTGTTGTGAGGGTCAGATCTACTTGTGGAAATACTAAAGATTGGCCTTTCAGCATGTTGGCTGAATTTGTCCACCACAACAGATGAGATTTTAGATGTTGTGTAAAAGGAATCTTTTTTGTCATATCTTTGCATATTGGACTCCAAAAACTCAAGAGATGTAAAGTGTATTGGTCTCATGTAAAGACAAGCATTTGGAATTAGTTCGATACATGATGCCATCATGCCTAAAATTCTCAGAAAATCTAGAGCTGTTGTTTGACCTAAAAACATTTTCTGAATCAACTCTTGTAGTTTCTGTACTCTCTCCAGAGTTGGAAATACAAGACCCTTGTCCAGACGAAATACCCCCCCTAGGTATGTTATGTTTTGACTTGGAACAAGATTGGATTTCTCCTTGTTTATGATAAANCCTAGTGAAACCAGCAGATCTAAGCATTTCTGTCGATCCTGTATTAATTGATTTTTGTTCTGATTGACTATTAGCCAATCGTCTAGATAGACTACAAGTCTGAGATTTAGAGTTCTTAAAAAAGCAGCAACTACAGACACTATTTTTGTAAAAACTCGAGGGGCACATGTTGGCCCAAAGCACATTGCTTTCCACTGAAAACTTTGATTGTGTTCATGAAATCTCATGTATTGTCTGTGACTGTGATAAATTGGAACATGTAGATAGGCATCTGACAGGTCTTGGAAATTGCCCAATCTTTTGGTTTCACTAGACTTATCACTTTGCTCATATTGTCCATTTTGAAATGTATTTTCTTTAGATACATATTCAGAGGTCTTAAGTTTGTCATCATTCTCATTTTGCCATTCTTTTTGGGGACTAGAAATAAGGTACTGTAAAAACCGCTTAGAGATTGCGGGTAATTTACCTTTTCTATAACATCTTTTGCCAAAAGAGTATCTATTTCTTGCATAAAAAGACTCTGATGCTTTTGAGACACCAAAGTGGTTTTTATTCCCGTCCAAAAGGGTTTCTTCAGAAATTCTAATTTGTATCCCTCTTGGATTATTGAAAGAACCCACTTGTCTGTGGTAATTATTTTCCAATTTGGGTAAAATTTTGATAGGCGACCCCCTACTGGAATTTCTGGACACTGGCAAAGTAAACTTACTTCCGAGTCAGCTGTCATTCCTCTTTGGGATACGAAATCCCCAGGAACCCTGACTGCTACTTTTCCCTTGTTTTCCATCTTTCTTGGTCTGCAAGGTATCTTGTTTTGCTGAACCAGTATTTTTTTCTTTGGTATTTCTGTTACCATAACTGGAAGATCCACCTGTGGTGGTAGAAGACTGACCATTATTATAACTTTTTTGATAGGTTTGGTCTATTTGTTTAGCTATCTTTGGCCTTAAATCTTTGTTGCCTTGTGCTTCAAACTTCCTTTTCCTGTTTGTAATATTAAATTCAGGAAGAAGGTCACTTAACTGATCCTTCTGTTCCTTCCTTTTCTCTAGACTGTTCTCAAAGGCTTGACCAAATAGCCCGTCATCTGTTAAAGGAAGATATTGAGATTTGTTATTCAAATCTTTTATATTAATTAAACCAGAATCCTGAGCAGCAGCCTTGCGACGAATTAAATGCATATATGCTCCTGTACGCCCTGCCTGGTCTAGTGATTTGGTAGACATTGCAAAAACATCTTTAACTGTTTGGCAAACAGCATTTTTGTCAAAATTATCATCTTCCAACGATGTCAACAAAGAAGCCAATGCTTGCTGTATATATAAAATGGAAATTATTTCCATTCTTGTGGCTAGCTGCCCCTGATAACCAAGTTTCTCAATTTGCTTATAAGGTTGGTTATATAACTGACTATGGTTGTCCCATGATTTTACTGCTTTCTGTCCATGGGTTTGTCTCAACATAGGTTCTAAAATATCATCTAATGTTGGGACTTTTAGAAAATCAACTGCACTGTCATGTATAGGAAAACAGCTTTTATATTCCTCCCTGTATGCAGTAATACGATCAGGATTTTTGGATCTCCAGGAATTTTCAAGAATGTTGACCTGTGCCTGATCCAAAATCAAACCCACCTTGCTCTTTTCTTTGTCAATATCTTCTATAAAGATTTTCGACAATAAATTGTTTCTAGTATGATTTTCCTCAGATTTATTGCTTTGTAAATCATTACCCTCAGTATGCTGTACACCTAAATTATGCACCTGTGATACATTAACATGTTTTAAAAACCTTTCTGATTTATGGTTATAAACATCATCATGATCAGTGTCTTTCAATACTGGGCTGTCCCCAGACACACTGTCCAAGTCACCTTCATCTGCTCATTTATGTTAAGAGATATTTCTGATCTTATATCTAAATCTCTGTTCCTGGAAATTCTTGGAGATCCTAAATCCTGATTCAAATTAGGCTCCAAACTGATAAGTGGCCTACGCTTCCCTGATGGGACGTTACCCACATTATGACAGTCAGATCTGGGCAAAGCTAATCTTTCCCTATTCTGACTGTTAGAATGATTACTGGAGAATAAGTCAAACAATTTATCAAACTTATCATTGAAGTTATCCTCCATTTTCTTAAGTTTAGCGTCATACTCGGCCTGCATTGTTGCTGTTTTAGACATGCGTTTCTTTTTACTTACTTTGTCTGTTCTAGAGCAAGTATTTTGTTTACTGTTATTGTCCACACCTGTCGGACATGATTCAGAAAATGGCGGGTCCGTGTAGGATTCCGACTCCTGTAAAATGTCGGATTCCCCGTCCATAATGAACAAACCGTATAAAGTTAAGACGAATTAAGACGAAGCAAAAGTCTAAATTCAAAAATAAAGTAAAGTTTTGATGAGACGTGCGTCTTCGTCAACGCAAAACAAAAAACTGATCTTACCTGTGTTACAGGTGTTCTGGGTGAGTACATCACTTGGATCTTTGAAATTCTCGATCACCGGAACGTTTAAAACGCTATAGTGCTATAACGGACTATTCTAATTCACTATGTTAATACTTGGTAAGTATATTAAACAAAATCTATATAAAATGGGAATTTCATTGTTTAAAACATATCCTTTTTGCAAAAAAATTGTAGGATACGTTTTCATAAATGTGCAATTTAAAGACGTTTCATATATTGTTTTTCTGTACGTTTTCAATGGATTCTATATGAAAACAACATAACTGATAGATTTTTCAATCAGTCATATTTCAAGCCTAAAAATAGCTAAACAGATTTTATTTCACCTTTGAATTCAGCTTCATTTGATGCACTTGCATGTAAAATTTCAATGAAATCCTGAAATTTTGCTATTTGCGTACTTATTACCTTAAAAGCTTTCGAGAATATTTAATTTTTGAAGTTACCAGAAATATGGATATATATGTATCTGAATTCAATCATTTTTAATTATTTTAAAAATTTTTTAAGTCATTAATTTAGGAAATTGTTATTTTTATAATTTTTATTTGAAAGAAGATCTCTATTCAATAAATTAAGAACTTTAAAATTTTGCTTGCTTATTCAATAAACATAGGAAAAAGAAGGGAAACGGGGAATGTGTCAAAGAGACAATGACCCAAAGGGGAGTAATAACAACTCAAAGCCACCATAAGATCAAACATTATTGTGATTTTGAAACTGCTTTTCAGATTTCGTCGGAGTCTAGACCTTTGACATAACATCTAATCCATCATTGTCTCTTGACTGACATATTTTTTATTAACAGTTTTGGATCACTTTATTGACTTGAAAGTAGCTAACTTTAATACAACAAAGAAAACAGAAAATAACAAAATAATAAATTTACATATGTAAGGCCATACAAAATTAATTAATTGGTTCTCAGGCAATTTTTCATTTAAAATGATGAGGGAGGGAGGTGATTTTTTTTATCTTTTTATTTGCCAAAAAATAGATGAGGCAGCTTTTTACATTGTAAAAACCACCATAAATGTAGTGAGGGAGGTGATTTTTTGTTTTTATTTTATTGAAATGGCAAAAAATAGGGTCAATGAGGGGCTTTTTTCAAGCCTCAAACTAGATGAGGGAGGGCCTGTGAACCAATAAATTATTTTTCTATGGCCTAAGGCAATTGAGAGGCACTTTCAGGCCATCGTTTTTTCAAATTCAATAATGCTAAGGCCAAATAAAAAATATGTGTGTTTCTGATTACCCGACCGACCCTAGCATTTTTTTCCATACTTCAAAATGTTCTTGTATGACCTCGATCATCTTCCATTTTGTGGGTAGCAACACCACTCAGATGTGTCTATTTCTACAACCGCTAGCATTATTCATGAGAAAATCGAAGAAGAATTGTTTAAATCACAGGATTCCCAACTCCAGTTGTCAAATCTGCCATTTTTACTGGTCAGATTTCACTACCTGTTTTAGCGGTACGACTTAAATACTGGAAATACGGCAATGACACGCATACAATGCAAGGGACAAAAAATAAGTTGCCGACCTCAGCCTATTTCAAATTCCTAGTAACCGGAAGCACACATTTTTTTTTTTTTTGGCCTAAGGGAGATAACATATTTTTATCAGTTAAAACTTGTTAATTAAGCTTAATTTCTTTGGAAGATATTTATTAGCATATTTTCGATAGCAATTTTGAATTTATAGAAAAATGTGATAGGGAAGGCATAAGAAGCTCATTGATTATTTTCGAATTCTTGAATAACAATTTTACAGAGAATTCAGCTTGTTACGTTAAACCTAGGTATAGATTATACAGTATGTGAAGAATCAGAAATATTAGGCAGCCAGAACAGCTTAACATCAAATATCTCTAACAACAGTAGTTTGTCTGGAGGGCTGCTGGATGTAGTTAGTCTAGAACAAGGTTAGTTTGTTGCATTCCTTTCAGTCCATGATAATTCACTGGTCAAAAGGTTTATTTACATTATTTATATAAACAGTAAGAATGATTAAATCAGACAACAAATAATACTAGATAAATTGCAAGAAAATTTGAAGTGATGGCAGACATATTGAATTTTCGGCAAGAGCTTGTGATTGAAATGACACAGCCCCTCCCCCTCTCAAAGTTGTAAAACAAACATATCTCATATCTCGTCCACTTTGCCAAGAATTAACTTCCTTTTGCTATAAATATAGTTGAATAGATATTTTTGTGTACACTTTGAGTTTTTAACCATTGTTGTCCCCCGCCGCAACGCGAGGGAGGGACATCGTAATGGTCTGCGTCCATGTGTCCGTGCATCAGTAAGTCCGTGTGTCACGTTTCTTGTGGGTGCAACTCCTAAGAAACAGCTGTTCAGAATTCATTCAAATTTTACAGGATTGTTAGTCACCATTAGTACTAGATCATATCGCATCGCCATTTTGATTCGTCAAATTTTGTGGGAGTTATGGGACTTTGATTATTTCCACATTGTTATACAATGGCAAATCTTGTGGACGCAACTCCTCAGAAATTGCTAGTCTGAATTCATTCTAATTTTATAGGATTGTTAGTTGCCATATGTACTAGAACATATCTCATCGCCATTTTGATTTGACAAATTTTACAGGAGTTATGGGTCTTTATCGACTTAATGCTTACTACAACATAGGAAGACTTTGTGGACACATCTCGTCATAATCCAATTAAGGGATTTTGCTGAAATTTTGCCTGTATGTTTGCCACCTAATGCAGTTGATCATATCCTGCCGACATTTTGAATAGCAAAATTTTACATGAGAAATGGGACTTTATCGACTTTACTGCAGCGGCGGGGGACATAGCTACGTGTAGCAATCTTGTTCAGATTATTCTGAATTCTCATTGATAAATGGTTAATTTCTATTAATTGAAAAATTGCTTTTCCATATTTATCCCGTGCATAATTGGTAAATTTAGGTGTATAAGTGGCCAAAATTGAGCAAATTTGGATATATCAGTTCTCAAAAAAAATTATCAAGTTGACCCAAACTTTTTATTGCAGATTTAAGGTAAAGTATATAACAAAACCCCATTGATTTGACTATTAGTGGCTATTTACCTTGAATGTTTTATGAGTATTTTATTTTGAATTTTACAAACTTCCCTGGAACTAAGTCTGCTTTAGAACAAATATTGTGGATGTCTGTGTATTGGACATGTTTTCACTTTTTATCAAGTCATTTGCCATGCAATATTCCTCAAGAATAACTAAGAATTACTCCAGAACTGTTACATGAAAACAATAAACATATTAACTGAACTATTTCAAACACTGAAAAATAATTATGCTCTAAAGATATTCAATAATTTTTACCCTCTCACCTTACAAAAGCCAAGATATTGGACATTGAAATTATTAGATAGTAGTACTTGAGTTATAAAAAGTTAACATTTACAGATATCCCTGTTGTTCTTTCAGATGCATTGAGTTTGCAGAATTTTTTCAACACATGGTTACTAGATAACAGTACAGATAGTGAACATATGCATATAGTTCTGCCCTCTACTATCAGTGGTTAGTCAATACAGTTCTTTTTAATTGCCACAGATGAGTTTTAAATTATTGAGACAAATTGCAGGACAATCTGTCAGGGAAATAAGAAATACCTGACCAATATAAAAATTGAACGACTGACTTTTACAACTGCAAAATTTTGCAAGTGTAGTATGGTATGGTGTCTGATCACACCATAGTATTTTATGTTGACAAATTATCTTTAACTTTTAGTATAATGTTTTTTGACACAATTGCAAGGTCACATTCAAGTATTTGGTTTGTGGCCATGTCCTTTTTTGGTGTTTTTTATCTCTGGTTTTAGAAAATTCATTATCTAACAGATTTTGGGAAATTTTTTATTCTTCTTTATTTTTGCTCCATTTAAAAAATTGTCAATCTTGGGTATTTCAATAGATATCAAGATGTAAATGAGGCCATAGAGAGGTAAATCTTTTTTATACACACTCTTAGTGATAGAATTAGAATGTAATGTACCCTAGTGTTAACTTGTACTCATCTTCAAAAAAGCAATATCAATAGAATACTTATGGTATAACTAATTGACCGTCCCGAATATCAATAAAAATGCAGAAGAACGTAGAAGGATTAATCGAGTTTCAGAACTTTGTTCCACAACGAGTTTAATCCACACTGCGTTGATCAACACAAGTGACATTTTTCTTGATATTCATGACGGTAAATTTGTTATGCTTTTTATGATTTATGCCTCGCCCACGAATGTGGAAGGGGCATATAGTGTTACCCTTGTCCGTCCTTACGTTCGGTTAAGTTTTGCGTTAAGGTACATTTCTCAGAAACTGTAACAGGTAGAAAAATAATAGTAGGCCAGTAGGTAAATATTTGATAGTACTACAGAGTTCACTAAGTAGTTTGACTCTTTGACCTACATTTCATGCTTGAGTGACTCTGGTTAAGTTTTGTGTTAAAGTCCATTTCTCAACAACTTCACATTATAGGGCAAATGTGTTTCATCTAATTATTTGCCTTGATGAGTACTACCCAAATCATTGACAATTAGGTGGCTTTGACCTACATTTTACGCTTCAGTTACTTTGGTTAAGTTTTGCGTTAAAGTCCATTTCTCAACAACTACACATTATAAGACAATGATGTTTCATCAAATTAATTGTGTTGATGAGTATTACCCAAATTATTGACAATTAGATGGCTTTGACCTACATATTACGCTTCAGTGACTTAGGTAAAGTTTTGCGTTAAAGCCCATTTCTCAACATCTACTCATTATAAGACAATGATGTTTCATCAAATAATTGCCTTGATTAGAACTACCCAAATATTAGACAATTAGGTGGCTTTGACCTACATTTAACACATCAGTGATTTGGTTTAGTTTTGCATTTAAGTCTATTTCTCAACTACTATGTTTTGTAGCATCATAATGATTTACTGTAACACTCATTCAAAGGAGATCTGACTATTTCACAATTAATTTGGTGTCCATAACCTACATTTTATGGTTGATTGACTTTGTTCGCTTCTTCTCATCATCACAATTCATTTTTATATAAATTTATTGGTGGGGCATCCATGTCTTACAGACACATTTTCTAGTTATTATGTAGATTTTCTATTCAAAAACATAGATTTTAGATGTGGATTATTTTTTTTTATTTCAATATGCCAGTTGTTTTCTTGACGACGACATTGAAGAGGTATTGTGATGTCGCTTCATTAAGATGTCATCTGGTGACTAGAAATGCTTTATTTTCACCGATGACAATATGACATTTATTTAACTGAAAAAAGTCAATAAATCACCGCTATCTGTATAATAAATAAGGATGAAAATACATAAATACATGTACATAGGGCCTATTTCATTGAAACGGATGTTGGATTGCAGGAAGGGAAGTTTTATTTTTTGACATTGGTTGTGGGTCATTTTCAGTTTGTTGCCACTATTTTTTATGCCCCTGGATCTTTAGATCGGGGGCATATTGTTTTTGCCCTGTCTGTCTGTCTGTATGTCTGTCTGTCTGTCCGCAACTTTAACTTTGCTTATAATTTTTAAACCAGATGTGATAGGAACTTCATATATGGTATGTGTATTGATCACGTGAAGCTGAACACCATTATGCAAATTTCACTAAGGTCAGGTGAAAGGTCAAGTTCACAGAGGTCAAAAGGTCAAAATCTAGATTTTGCCATAGCTCCTTAATTACAATTACTAGAGACTTGATATTCTATATGTGAATAGATCTAGCAAAATCCACTAAAAAAATTGGGTCAGGTCAAAGGTCAAGGTCTCAGAGTGCAAATTTGAAAACATTAACAAAAACTTTAACTTGGCCTGTATATTGGTCATATGAAACTGAACAGCTTATGCAAATTTCACTGAGGTCAGGTCAAAGGTCACAGAGGTCAAAAGGTCAAAATCTAGATTTTGCTATTGCTCCTTTATTACAGTTGCTAGAGGCTTGATTTTCCATAAATGAATAGATTTACTGAAGCTAAGTACAAATCCACCAAAAAAAAAATTCAGTCAGGTCAAAGGTCAAGGTCACTGAGTGCAAATTTGAAAACTTTAACATTGCCTATATTTTTCCAATCAGATATGATAGGACCATCATATTTGGCCTGTATATTGCTTATATGAAACTTAACAGCATTATGCAAATTTCACATAGGTCAGGTCAAAGATCAAGGTCACAGAGGTTAAAAGGTCAAAATCTAGATTTTCCAGTAGCTCATTAATTACAATTGCTAGAGGCTTCATATTCTATATGTGAATAGATCTAATGGAACTTAGTACAAATCTACCAAAAAAATTTGGGTCAGGTGGAAGGTCAAGGTCACTGAGTGAAAATTTGAAAACTTTAACATTGGCGATATCTTTTCAACCAGGTGTGATAGGGCCTTCATATTTGGCCTGTGTAATGATCATATAAAGCCAAACACCATTATACAGATTTCATTAAGGTCAGGTGAACGGTCAAGGTCACAGAGGTCAAAAGGTCAAAATCTAGATGTTGCCTTTAGCTTGCTAATTATAATTGCAAGAGGCTTGATATTCTGTATGTGAATAGATCTAATGGAGCTTAGTACAAATGTCTACTTAATCTTAATTTCTAGTGATGGCAATTTTAGCATTAATTTTGTATTGAAGACGTGGCTTCTACCTGGGGCACAGTTTTTCACAAACACATCTTGTTTTCTACAAAAAGATTATTAGGTGTGTGTGGGGCGTGGGGTATTTTGAAAGTCCCTTCCTTCATACACAACACAACACAAGGTACATTTTAATGGAATAGCTCTAAATCAAAGTCTACAGAGATGGCAAAAATGAGGACAATAACATCTGCAAAAATACAACAATCATCAACATAGCTGTAAAAACAGTGTGGGACACCACTTGCCAAAAGCAAGTAACCTTCTCATTTAGCTAATGCCAAGAACTCCATACTCGCCAGTTTGGCTAATGGAACTTGTGAGGCAAGTTGCTGGTTAAGAGATATGTCCGGTAAAGTATTCTGTTGGCCGTTAATCAAATCAATGAAACCACCCTACATACCTGATTTTCCCCTTGGACCAAATTAGTTCATCAATATTCAACAAGCGAATAGTCTTGAAGAGTCTATTTTAAGTAGCTCATCAAAATATTATTTGCTTAATTTATTCTTATTTGTATTATCTCCCTTTGGAATTGTCATGTGCAGATCCAAGGAAAGACATTTCTGATTTCTAGCATTTGTTGAAATCATGCAGTTGCTGTCTAAACAAAGCATGAATTTCAATGTTTATAAGCTGTCTGATTCTGTCTAATATAGTGTCTATTTTTTGAAACTACATACTTACTCACGGACCTGTGATAAAAAACAACCAAGATTTAATCAGAAGTTATTGTTAAAGTAGGCATTGTGCATTGATGTTCCTGAGGACAATCGATATTTGATCATATTATATTTTGGAACACCACCCAATTGATTTCATACTTACAAATTTAAGCTGATAAAAGCATAGGAAGGTGTTTTTTACTATAATTTACCCTACTTTTATCCATATTGGACCTTTCACTTAGATTAACCCCCTTGATGAACTGAAAAATTTGGTGAGTTAAAAGGGAGTTTGGCAAGCTGTAATTTAACTACACTCGCCAATGGCAAGTTTGAAAAAAAAAGTTCCCTCACTGAAAGAGCATTCACAATGTGAAATTTCACAAAACTGAGAGTGAAATTAGATACTCCAGAAAAGTAAGTGTCCAACTCAATATGTGGCGCTCGTCACACTGTTAGTGAATCAATCCAGCATAAAGTCCAAAAGGATGATGTAAAAACAGCTGAAAATGTCCATGTTTTTGTGACCCTGAAACGTCATATCTTTCAATGTTGTTCTGATGATGGCCAGAAATTTCTAAAGGGACTAAAGAAAATAGCCTGAAAATATCTCTTACTTTGAAGTTTACTGGGTATATAGGAACCATCCTGTCTGTCTGTCCACACTTCTTGTTAACTCCTCTTCAAATGATGGAAGGATTTTGATGAAACTTTACACAAAAGAATGTATGGAGATATGGATGAAGGAATATGATTATTGTCTGAAACTAGGAAGAGGAGATAATTGGACTTACTTTGGTTTTCATTGATTCCATCTTCACAGAATACCTCGTGAGTGCAACTCCCCTTAAACCATAAAGGATTATGATAACGTTTTACACAAATGAAGAACACTATATGGAGATGTGCATGAAGGAATATAATTAATGTCAGAAGCCAGGATGGTGAGATAATTAGAGTTGGACTTTTCATTGATGCAGTCTTTACAGAATACCTTGCAGGCACAACTCTTAAACCAATATAAGTATTTTGATGAAACTTTACACAAAGAAAGGAACTATATGAAGATGTGCATGAAGGAAAATGATCACTATCAGAGCCAGGAAGGGGAGATAATTAAACTTTGACGTTTCATTTATTCTGTCTGCACAGATCCTTGTAAGCGCAACTCCTCATGAAAAGATAGATATTGTGAAATAAAGTTGAGGGTGAAAAACTTTTTGTATTGCTATCCTCTTGAGCATTTGTTTTCAAAGTGCTGTAAAGAAATTTCATAACACTTATGATTTTTGTGGAAAATTTCAAAGAGGCCAAAAATGGTGAATTTTGTTTTTTTCTGATTTTGACAGAATATTTTCATTGGAACTCTTGTGAAGAGTTTTTTTTTTTTTTTATTTATATTAACATCCATACTTGCATTGTGTCCACACTTGTATTGTGTCCACACCTGTATAGTCCATCCATAATTCTGTGTGTCCCATCTTTGATAACCTGTTATTCCGGATAACTCCTCCCTCAATATTAATGCTACATTTATTTTACTTTGCACAGTTATTAGATATTTTACGAAAGGATTGGACCATAACACATATGTTAACTCAAACTGCAATATTTTGAATGAGCTGTATGGCCATTTTGGAAATTTATTCCTCATCAGCAGCACTATAGAACCCAAACAAAGGAAATCAAAAAATGTTTAAAATGCATAAAACCAAACGAAATCCAAATAATCAGTAATATCAAACATAGCTAAGGAGCAAACTACAATGGAGGGAGTTAATCCTTTGGTTTTAGAATTTACATGGATTGAAGATGTACATATTGTCATGGTAAAGATTTTGGCCAAAAATTGAGATTTTGAGGGGTAGTTGAACATTTTATGGAAATTTGTGTTCTGGAACTGCTATTCTGGATAACTACTCCCACAATAACGATGCTACATTTATTTTACTTTGTATAGTGATTAGGCATGGATTGAAGATGTGCATATTGTCATGGTGTAGATTTTGTCCCAAAATTGTGATTTTGAGGGGTACTTGATCTAGGACATTGTATCAAAATGTGTAATCTGGATAACTCCTCCTACAATATTAATGCTACATTTATTTTACTTTGCACAGTGATTAGGTATGGATTGAAGATTTGCATATTGTCATGGTTTAAATTTTGGCCAAAATTTGTGTGATTTTGAGGGGTACTTGATCTAGGACATTTTATCAAAATGTGTAATCTGGACC
>MJUU01000002.1:24048-41212 GCA_002080025.1 Modiolus philippinarum | reverse complement strand
GTCTTTCCGACTGGAGTCGTGAAAGACCTTAATAATAATCAGAAGAAACGTAGAATAGCGTATCACCCCGACTATCAAAACAGAAAAACAAAGGCAGTAGCTGTGCGTCCACGCTTCCGGTTATTGAATAAAGTTGAGGTATGTTGGGGTCTTTCCGAAGATTAAAATCTCTCAGAATGTCGGAAGTTTTCAAATGAAAAAAATAAAAGGCTAACGCGTCGTCGGGTGTTACTCGACTAACCCGGAATTGCGACTATCTCGGAAGTCCTAGTTAATCGACCTCTGCCCTCTGCTAAATGGGACTTGCGCTTATCCCGGAAATTTCATTTCTTATTTAGTCGCCTTTTCTTGCGCTTAACTCGGAAATTTTATTTACTGGTTTATTCGCAAAATTTGAATCGACTAAAGCAGAATTGCGACTATCTCGGAATTCCGACTTAAGCGAAAATCTGTTCTATTATATCGGAATTGCGCTTATCTTGGAATTTTTTTTAAGCTGACGATATCAACAAAACTGAAACAAAATTGCAGACGACGTTAGACTTTTGAGGGTATGCAAAATGAATGAAAAACAACGGCAGTAGAATACTGAAGGAACAAAGCACAAGATTACATAAATCAAAGTACAGAGACAAGGCAAAATCAAGAACACCGGAAGACGGAAGACCAAAGACACTACATGCCCACAAAACACACAACCACTACAACACAAAAAACTAAAACACTAACAGTGTGAACTCTCAAAAAACAGAGTGACATCAGGTGCTCCGGAAGGGTAAGCATGTCCTGCTCTGTAGTTTATGTCAATAAAAAATGAAAACTAATATTCAGAAAAGCTTCTCCTGGGGATATTTAACTAAAAATTGCCTACTTGGCTGCTCAATATAATTATAATTTTAAAATTTATAAAAAATTATAACTGGAAGATGCAGTTCGTTATCATGGCATTTTATAAAGCCGTCACTTTGAAATATTTTCTTCTTGAAAAAAAAATCAAATTAGATTCTATTGAGCTAAGAACTAGTTAAACATTATTAAAAAATGTAATGAAAAATGGTTTGTTAAAATTATAACAAACACATCAAAAACAAAACCCAAAATAGTCAAAGGACAGTTTTAATTTAACGCAAGTCGAAAAATTACAATAACACATTAAATTAAATAATATGAATCATGTGACAAGATAGCGAAAAGTTAAAGATGAAGCTAATAATTGATGGAGAAAAGATAACAGGAAATACTTACAATGGCCGATATTACAATCACATGCCACAATTCACTAGGGAACTGCAGAAGAAAAACAATAAAATGACAAAAGACAAACATAGACAACGATATGAACTCGGGATAGCCAGACTTGGCACCAATGACCTAATAACATGTACGAGACCAGCTGGTGTGAGAAATATTAAAATCCAGAACTATGAAGTTAGTTTAATTTGTGATAGACATTATTGGTTTTATTTAAAAAAGGCGATAAGAAAAGATACGAGAGTATACATTGTGGTCGGCTTCCATGGGCTACCTATATCGTACATATTGCAATTATCCTAAAAATTAAATAGAGTATAGATTTGAAAAAAGACAGCAATATCTCCCAATTGACCTTTGTCTTCAGTGAGTTTGACTTTATAGTTGGATACATGTTCTAACCATTCATCTTCATTTCGTTCCTGTAATCCCTTTTGGGATTTGAAGACACAAATGTTTTTTGATATTGGATGTCTCCGAATCCTTTCGGGTACCCCCATGTGCACATCGCTACAGTAAAAAATAAGTTGGAAGTTGGAAACCTAAAATATAAAAAAATGGGATCAAAAAGAGGACATTTTTCTCTGTTTTGTGGAATTCTTTTCTCTATCTGCAATGTATGAAAAGCCAAAAAAAAAAAACCAACGAAAGTCTATAGCACCTTCTATTGATCACGTGACCAATACATCTGGAAAAAAAGGTCACGTAAACGAAAACAATTTTTTTATATCCAAATTTGCTGTTTTCAGAAACAATGTTTTGTACAAGATTGTGATTATTCTGCAGATTATATAAAATGTCAAACTAAGTTATCCCGGAATCCTGACTTTATTCATTTTTTTCTAAATCCCGAAATCCCGAACTACAAAGAAACTCTAAAGACTTATGAAATTCCGATTCGAGGTGAATTTATTACCCGAGATCCCGGGCTTAAATTATAAAAATTCGTAAGGGTTCCTCGGAACCATGTGTCTCGCCTGCTCAGTACAGTATCATTATAATAAGGACAATACTAACGCTTATGTATTTTCTGTATTCCAAAAAATAACTAGGCTTTTAGAGTTTCAGGAAATTTACCATAATTGAATTAAAATATTTGCGCAATTCAGGTATTGAAAATGACGGTTTTCACCAAAATGTATTAAAAATGGTATGGTTGCTAGGCAGAATTCCAAAAAATAACAGACCTTGAAGAGTTTCAGGAAATTTACCAAAATTGGAATTTATGCAATTATATTATTAAATTTTTTTTCTTTACTGTTTTCATCAATATATTTTTAAAAAGTATGGTTGCTACTAGTAGGTAGAATTCCAAAAATTAATTGGTCTAAACGAGTTCCAGGAAATTTACCACAAATCGGAATCATAAATTTTTGCAATTTTATCCATTGATGAATGATAATTCACTCAAAAACCATGGTTGCTAAGAAGAATTTCAAAACATTGCATGTCTTGGACAATTTCAGGAAATTTACCAATGTAGGAATCAAATATTTTTGCAAATCCATTAATGAAAATTACTATTTTCATCAATATATTTTTAAAAATGTTGTTGCTAGGTACAATTCCAAAAATTAATTGGTCTAAGAGGGTTCCAGAAAATTTACCAAAAATCGGAATCAAAAATTTGTGCAATTTTATTCATTAAAATATTTGTTTATTTCAAATTCACTCTAAAACCATGGTTGCTGAGAAGAATTTCAAAAAAAGCATGCCTTGAAGAGTTTCTAAAAAAATTACCAAAATTGGAATCAAATATTTTTGCAATTCCATTATTGTAAATTACTGTTTTCATCAATATAATTTCAAAAAAGTATGGTTGCTAGGTAGAATTCCAAAAATGAATTGGTCAAAGAGAGTTCCAGGAAATTTACCAAAAATTTGAATAAAAAATTTTTGCAATTTTATTCATTAAAATGTTTGTTTAATTTCAAATTCATTCAAAAACCATGCTTGCTAGAAAGAATTTCAAAACATTGTATGTCTTGGACAGTTTCAGAAAATTTACCAATGTTGGAACCATGTTTTTTTTTATTTTTTACGAGTTCAAAATTATGCTTGGCATCAAAGAATTGCCTTATTTTCTTAATAATATGCAAAAATTTCAAAAATTATCAGTCTTTGATATTTTCAGGAAATTTACCAAAGTTGGAACCAGAATGAAAATTCCAACAGCTTGTTACATATCTGCACACTGCATGCAGCAATATCTGATTTTAATGAAATTCTGTTAAGACACAAACACTTAATTCACTTTCTAAAGAACTTTTATTTGTGGTTTAATATTGAAATTTTTAGCAAAAAACTAAGTCCAAATACGCAAAAAATATGGAAAAGCCAAAAAAAAAAATTTCCAATTTTTTTCTGCTGGAGATAATTTTCTGACCATCATCTAACTTTTGACCACTTTTCAATAAATTCCAATATGATTTGATAACTTTATTCAACTTCTAAAAAACTTTAATCTGTGGGTTAACATTCATTTTTTTGCAAAAAAAAACTGAGTCCAAATACGGAAAAAATGAAAAAAAAATTAATTTCAAAATTTTCATTTGGAGGTAATTTTTAGAACATTTTCAAGCTTCTGACCAGTTTTTATGATATTCTAATAAGATTTAATAACTTAATTCACCATCTAAAAAACTTTAATTTGTGGGTTAACATTTCAAAAAGACTAAGTCCAAATACGGAAAAAATACGGAAAAAGAAAAAAAAATCCAATTTTTTCAGCTAGAGGTAATTTTCTGACCATTATCTAGCTTCTGTTCAATTTTGACACAATTCTATAAAGATTATATGACTCTATTCAACCTATGAAAAACTTGTGCAATTGTTGGCGACGACGACGACGACAGAATTTGGATCGCTATGTCTCGCTTCCGCGACTTTCGTCGCAGGCGAGACAAAAATCTCGAAATCCCAAGCTAAAAACATCTATTCCCAACATCCCGAAAAAGGGCTGCCCTCCATAAATAGTATAACATCGAATTTTTCTTAAACAAGTGTGGATCTTATTGCAAGGCAATACAGAAGTCCCTTACCGGTGGAATAATTCTTTGTTATACCAGCAAAAATAGTTAAAGAAGAAAAGTTTTCGGAGCCCAAGGCCCATAACTCCGTCCAAAATCAATGGACTGGAACCAAACTCGAAATTGATCTGTAACTCATAGTGGTAGACTCACATCGCAAATATTAGCTTCATTTCTGGAACGGTTTAGAAAAAAAAGTCCGGAAAACCTATATTTTACTAAACTTTTCTAAGTCAAAGGGCCATAACTCCATCCAAAATCAATGAACCGGAACCAAACTCGAACCTGATCTGTAACTCATAGTAATAGACTTGCATATCAAATATTAGCTTCATATCTAGAACGGTTTAGGAAAAAAGTCCGGAAAACCAATTTTACCAAAATTTTCTATGTTAAAGGGCCATAACTCCGTTCAAAATCAATGGACCGGAACCAAACTCGAACTTGATCTGTAACTCATAATGGTAGACTCACATATCAAATATTAGCTACATATCTGGAACGATTTAGGAAAAAGGTCCGGAAAACCTTTATTTTACCAAAGTTTTCTTGGTTAAAGGGCCATAACTCCGTCCAAAATCAATGAACCGGAACCAAACTCGAACTTGGTATGTAACTCACGGTGGTAGACTTACATACCAAATATTAGATAAATATCTTTTATAGTATAGGAAAAAAGTCCAGAAAAATGAGTGTGACGGACTGACAGACTGACAGACTGACGGACTGACGAAGTGCAAACTTAAAGACCCCTTCGGCGAAGCCGGTAGGGGACTAATAAAACAGTTTGTTTGAAGGTATCAATTCAAGGTTCTCAAGTGAGATAATTTTTCCTAATATTCACGGGGAGGTATTTTATGATTTTGATCCCAACAAAGAATAAGTGCACTATAACAAGAGGTTCTCATGAGTCTATATCACTCATGTGGAATATTGCTACCATAGTTCAGATAACGTCAAATATCAAAGGGTCTAATTTTCCAGTTCGTTAATAGACCTTGATGTTATATGTTGAAATATGTTCCCAGATGTCAACCATTTTGGATAGTCATCTTTTATGAAGGGACCATCTAAGGACCATTGTACTTAAGTTTGTTTTAAATGGTAAAGTAAATTAAGTGCCTAGTTGGACGAGATGTTGACCAATAATTCTTGTAACTAAATAGGTTCCTATTGGCTTTGTGGCTTCAAAGGAGATCTTTGAATGCTGTGTAACAGAGTCCAATATTAAACTTACATTGGTAAAGTAAATTAAGTGCCGAGTTGGACGAGATGTTGACCAATAATTCTTGTAACTAAATAGGTTCCTATTGGCTTTGTGGCTTCAAAGGAGATTTTTTAATGCTGTGTAACAGAGTCCAATATTAAACTTACATTGTGTTATCTGCAATCCTTCATCTGGGTGTGATGGACTTTTAATGGCGGTACACAATTTTCACAGGGGACAACTAGGGACAATTGTGACCAAATTTGGTTCAAATTGTCCGAGTAGTTTCTTAGGAGAACATAATCTTGTAATGTGTTTTAAAGTAGAGTCGAATGTTAAATTAAGTTTCCCTGCTGGTGCCCATCTTGTATGAGGTACAGTTTGCTGAACACATTTTTGAAGGGAATGCCTATGGACTTTTGCGACGGAGTTTAGCTCCAATTTGTTTTCAGGCTTCAGAGGAGAGGATATTTCAACGTTTTCCGACATTGTCAAAGGTTAAATCATGTTCCCTGTTAGCAGCTAGCTTGGATGTGATGTGAACTTACTGGATACGATTTTGAAAGAGGACCGCCAAGGACAAGTGTGACCAAGATTGGTTGCAACCTGACCAGTAGTTTCATAGAAACCAAATCTTTGAATGTGTTTTCTTATGTTAAACTAAGTTGCCCACTGATAGCCATCTTGATGTGACGCAGATTTGTCGATCACATTTTTCGTTGGGGGGGGAGTGGAGGCAAACTAGGCTTTTTGTTACCAAATTAAAATAATTCTTATTTCAGAAAAGAAGGTTTATGAATAATTTCAATGGGCCAAATGTTAAACTATGTTCCATGCTGAGGCAAATCTAAATGAGATGCTGTTTAAGAGGAGATCTTAGAATGTTTCACATAGTGTCCATAATGAAATATGTTCCCTGCTGTTGCCATCTTGGATGTGATGTTGACTTGACAGACACACTTTTGAAAGAGCCACTTACAACTATTGTACCTAGGTTTGGTTCCAATCGGCTATGTAGTGTCAGAGGAGATTTTTCACAGATTACAATGCTAAAACAAAGTTCCAGCTGGCCGCCTTCCTGGATGAGGAGCGGACTTGCTGGACATATTTTTAAGGGGACCAAAGCCTTTCGTGACGATCTTTTGGATCAAAGTTGGGTTGATGTATCAGAGAAGAAAATCTATGGATGCTCTCGTGTAGGGTCAAATATTAAACTATGTTAACCAGCAAGTGGCGACATTTGATGTGATGCGGACTTGTCAGACGTATTTTTCAAAGGAGACCAACTAAGGACTATTAGTATTGTGACCAAAAGACTGTTAAAAATAGGCCAGGCAGTTTCAGAGGAGATCTTTGAAAAGGTTTTCCTATAGGGTCCAACATGTCCAATGATTTTCTAAATTCCCCGACGGCTAAAATCTTGTATGAAGTGCAGATTTGCAGGACAAATTTAACCAACAAAAGACTATTGTAGAAAACATTTTGGTTCTAATTAGTGCAGTGGTTTCAGAAGATCTTTGAATTGAGTTTACGGCAGATGGACTGACAAATAGACGGAAGAACGATTTGGGCCAAGTGATGGAAAAAGCTCAGCCTGGATATAACCAGGTGAACTGAAAATACTTACGACAGATGGACAGACAAATAAACGGAAGAACGATTGGCGCCAAGTGATGGCAAAAGCTCAGCCTGGCTATAACCAGTTGAACTGAAAATGAATACAATAACTGTGTCTGACAATTTTTAATTGTATGCTATCTTTTGTGGAAGTGCTATTATATTCGCGGGGATCCAATATTCGTGGATTTCGTTGTTGACTGAAACAACAAAATTTAAAACCAAACGAATTGCAAATTTCTACATAACTTGTGATGGAAACGAATTTAAAAACCTTCGAAGCAATGATTTATCGAAAAACCACGATATTTTACACACATGAATAAAATGACTTTCAAAGTATCACAATTTTGTCAGTCATCATTGAGGTTGATATAAATTAACATTTAATGAAAAAAGTTATGAGACATCTATTTATAAAAGCATAAAAGCTCCACTGAAGCTTGCCTTGAAACAATATGTAAATAAAATTCTATTCTGTGTTTCCACTACAGATACTTGTCTATATCCAAGACTAGTTGTACTTTGTACCAATATTGGTTAAGCAGTCTTTAAAATTCCATGATCATAATAAGGGTTTTGGCTTAGCAGGTGAAAATCCTTCTGTACTTCCAACTTCATTACCAAATCTTTTATATTTGGCATTCCTTCAAAAGAAAAATAAATACAAAGACTGAGAACCTATTCAAAACACTTTTTGGACGTTTTAATGTTCCTCAACGATTTCATGATTGTGAAATAAAAATCAGAGGCTCACATTTGGGCCTTTATCGCTCACCTGATGGCTGCTGATATTCACACAGGGTTTAAAGATTAATCTGAAGTCAAGTCATCTAGTAGATTACTGTCATGTTAAATTGCTTATTTAATATTAGTCCATGGGCTGGATCAACCCCCCGTGCACCCCCACCCCCATTTTTTAAAGTTCGCATAAATCCCATCTTCAAAATAAAACATGTTAACACGAGCATAACCTGTACGCAATGGTGGAATTGGGTCCGTTTTTAGACCCACCTACCGAAATTTTGGAAAATTTCGTTTTTCGTTCCAGTTTTTCTTTCAGTTGCTTCAAAATGTTGACCAGATGCTTGTCAGTGATAAAAACGAGGTATCAAATAATAGCTTATTGTATCAGCTTTACCAAGAACCCAAGTTTTCATAATTTCTATGTCCAATACGTTCCATAGCGCAATTAAACGTACCCCACCCCAATGAAATATTGACGAAAAATCTGATATTTTCACTGAAATTGTGTAAGTTTGATGATCTAGAGAACCCTAAGGGCATCTCAATTCCGGATTCTGAAAATTGTTTTTAGTTTTGCAATCTGTTTTCTTCAATATAAAACAGGTTAAGACAATTTTTACACATTTTAAATGACCAAAATTTTATTTTCAACAAGTGTGGATCGTATTGCAAGGCAATACAGAAGTCCCCTACCGGCGGAATAATTCTTTGTTATACCAGCAAAAATAGTAAAAGAAGAAAAGTTTTCGGAGCCCAAGGCCCATAACTCTGTCAAAAATCAATGGACCCAATCCATACTCAAACTTGATCTGTAAGCCATAGTAGTTGAGTAACAATGCAAAAAAGTCTCGAAAACCTATAATTTACCAAAATTTTCTAAGTTCAAGGCCCATAACTTCGTCCAAAATCAATGGACCGGAACCAAACTCGAACTTGATCTGTAACTCATAGTGGTAGACTCACATAACAAATATTAGCTTCATATCTGGAATAGTTTAGAAAAAAGGTCCGGAAAACCTATATTTTACTAAAATTTTCTAAGTCAAAGGGCCATAACTCCATCTAAAATCAATGAACCGAAACCAAACTCAAACCTGATCTGTAACTCATAGTGGTAGACTTACATATCATTTATTAGCTTTATATCTGCAACGGTTTAGGAAAAAAGTCCGGAAAACCTATATTTTACTAAAATTTTCTAAGTCAAAGGGCCATAACTCCATCCAAAATCAATGAACCGGAACCAAACTCAAACTTGGTCTCTAACTCATGGTGGTAGACTTACATACCAAATATTAGCTTTATATCTGGAACGGTTTAGAAAAAAAGTCCGGAAAACCTATATTTTACTAAAATTTTCTAAGTCAAAGGGCCATAACTCCATCCAAAATCAATGAACCGGAACCAAACTCTAACTTGATCTGTAACTCAAAGTGCTAGACTTACATATCAAATATTAGCTTCATATCTAGAACGGTTTAGGAAAAAAGTTAAGGGGTCATAACTCTGTCCAAAATCAATGAACCAGAACCAAACTCAAACTCGGTCTGTAACTCATGGTGGTAGATTTACATACCAAATATTAGATAAATATCTTTTATAGTATAGGAAAAAAGTCTGGAAAACTGAGTGTGACGGACTGACAGACTGACAAACTGACGGACTGACGAAGTGCAAACCTAAAGCCGGTAGGGGACTAAAAAGGCCAAATATTTGGATCTTTGAATATTTTCGTTTTTGAATAAGTCTTGTCTTTCTTTTGCCTCATATTATTTTTTAGTAATCAAATTTCATCTAAAATAGGTATCAAATGAAAACTTATTATATATTATATTTGCTTTATAACCATAACAAATAATGGCCGTTTTAAGGTAATATATACATCATATATCAATAAAACTTACCCCCTACCCCACCAAATTTACTCTAAAATTGTCAATTTTTTGTCAATTTTCGCATAAAAATAACCAGAAGACACAAAATGTGTGTCGGTTAGGACAATGTTAAATAAGTTATGTTATGATTTAATATTTTAACAGCCATTTGTTGACTTAAACTCAATATTTTGCCCGAAATTGATCAAAAATGTGAATTTTCAACATCTCAGAATTGTCCAAAGTCCACTGCTATATCGTTATATATGCCAAATCTGGAGGATATATCTGCAACTATGCCATTTAATTGTACCAAGGGACACACTTGGTGTCTTAAACATTGCTAAGAAAAACATGGAGTGTTAAATGTGACTCTGATTACAGAAAATCTTACCCCTACCCCAACAAATTTTTCCTGAAATTGTCAATTTTCTGTCTATGTTCACATAAAAAAACCAGAACAAGCAAAACATGTGTTGTATATGACAATATTGCATGAATTACATCATGATTTGGTATTTTAACAGCCATTGGTTGACTACAACTCAATATTTCTCAACAAATTGACGAAAAATAGGAAATTTTCAACATTTCAGATTTGTCCATAGTTCACTGTTAAATCGCAATATATATAAAATGTATAGAATATTTCTGCAGATATGCCAATTAATTGTTTTAAGCGATACATTAGATGTCTTTAAACATTGTTTAGAAAAACAAGGGGTGTTTTATGTGACTCTAAATACCAAAAATTCTTACCCCTACCCCAACACATTTCCCCAAAATTGTCAATTATTTTTGCCTATGTTGGGATAAAAATAATCACCAATCGCAAATTCTGCGTTGCATATAACAAGTTGCATTAATACTATCATGATTTGGTATTTCAAATCCAAGTTGTCAGCTTTAACTCAATATTTTGTCCAAAACTGATGAAAAATGGGAATTTTCAGCATTTCAGATTTGTCCAAAATTCACTTTTAAATCGTTATATGTGGCAAATCTGGAGAATTTATCTGCAGATATGCCAATTCATTGTCTTAACCGATACATATGTTATCTAAAAACACTGTTTAGAAAAAAAAGGAGCGTTCAATTGGACTCTAAATACTGAAAATCTTACCCCTACCCCAACAAAATTATACTTAAAAATCTCCAAAATATGACCGTCTTTACATATTAACGAACAAAGCATACTATTGTTTTTTACTTTCTTTGCAAAATATGCATTTGATATATCATAATATGTAATTTTGACACCAGTATATGGGTAAAATTGAATATTTTGGACGATTATCTTGAAAAATGGGAATTTCCAGTATTTCAGAATTTTCCGAAATTCAAAGTTAAATCGCTAAATAACTGCTCATAAACCGGGCGCATGATCTTTTTTTAGATATTTGGGAGGCTCTGTGTATTTTGGTGTTTGAAAATGATATGTCCTTAGACCTTTATACAATGTTTAAGCTTTTCAAGCTGAACAAAATGAAATAAATTGTGTAGAATATGTGTGGTAAGGGATAATATGTTTGTAATTTATGAGACTGTAGTTGGTCTAAAAAGCTTAAAAGCATTTTTCATAATTGCTTAGATATGATGAAACGATATTAAATCAACATTTTCAAGTTATATTTCAATTTCATGAAGTATTTGCATCTCAAAGCAGCAGAAATTCTGATGAACGGAAAATTCCCATTTTTCATACAATTTCGGACAGAAGAGTCGAAAAGAGACCTTTTGAAAAGTTTTAATCTACTGAAATGATTTTCTGCATGTCAGTTTTAGTGAAATACACACTAGAATTCCCATTAAACATTATCTTTTTATCATTTAGAGCCTGAATATTTCAAATTTTCTCTTAATTTTTAGGGGGAGTGGTGCTAATTTTGACATTTATGAATACGTCTAAAATTTTGCGTACAATTTGTTGCTTACAAATCATAAATTATAATTGCATCGGCAATTATTAAATATACATTCAGATTTTTACGACCCTTAAGTCAAAAAGTCGAAGTTGTGAAAAATCTTAAATTCCGGAAAATTCCATTTTTCAAAAATTTTATACCGAAAATCAAAATTTTATGGACTTTGATGGTTTTATTTTCTAACATTGTATCACAAGTGATAAGTTAGGCATAAAAACTAGATCAAATGACGAGGGTTGTTTATCTGAAAGGAATTGACAGCCTAAGATCGTCATTTTCGCAATTTTTTGCAGGGGTAGGGGTACATTTTTTGTATCCCCAAATCATAAAATGGGCGTAAAGTACCCAATTTTGTGTTTATTGTAAAGCATATTAAATCAGCTTTAATTCGATACCAAATTTCAGTACATACTACTTATCTGTAAAATATTATGGAGCTTAAAAGATGAAACGAAAATACAATAATTTTTCGGGTGTACTATAAAAGTGGCCCTATACTGTCTATGCGTGCAGGTTATGTTCGTGTTAACTGTTTTATTTTGAAGTTGGGACATGGAAGGACTGAAAAAAAAACGGTCTGGTTCGGAAGTTGGCGGGGGGGGGGAGGTGCACGGAAAGGGTTTCCAGCCCACGGACTATATTAATATGATTTTTGAAACAGTTATTACTCCCCTTTGGGTCGTTGTCTCTTTGACGCATTCTCCGTTTCCCTTCTTTTTTCCATTCTAGAAGTAACAATTTAGAACATTTCCCCATAGAGTTTTATGTTAAACTGTGTTAAACTGTACTCCTCAGTGACAACAATTTTAGATTTTTGATTGGTACCAATATAAAAGATTTATAGATGAACACCAAGTTACCATGCCTACTTAATATCAACTTGATATATGAAACGCCTTTCAACAAAAGGCAATTTTTATCATATTCCATAGGGTCTAGTGTTAATCTATGACCATCTGCAACCATCTTGGATCTATGATGGATACTAAAATCCTACAGTTGTCAAATGACAATCATGTTACTATTTCTAGCTAATATCAACTTAATGTATAAAACCGATTTCAAGAAATAACAATTTACAACATTTCCTGTAGGGTCAGGCTATGTTAAACTATGTTCCCAAGTGGCAGTCATTTTTGATTTGTTATTGGTAAAGATATGTAAAATTTGGTAGATGACCAAGGATGTTCAAGAATTAACAATTTGCAACATTTTTCCCATAGTTTCCAATGTAAAACTAAAATCTGCAGTGGCGGCCATCTCGGATTTATGATCGGTACTAAAATCCTTCATTCATTTAATTACCAGAATGCTACCTTGCCTATTTAATACAACTTGACGTATGAAACTGTTTTCAAGAAGTACAATTTACAACATTATCCCATATGGTCCTATGTTAAACTATTGCACAATATCATGTTCTTCTTTCATAATTGATGATGTTGTTATACCAAATCTATTTAGAAGTATTTTAATTGAAATTTCATATGTAAGAAGGCTTGATATCATAGTCAACGGAAATTATTTCAGTAACTGCGAGCATTTGTCCGGACAGTACCTGTGTGTATTGTCTTCATGTTTCATGTACTTCATTGTAAGGGTACTCGTCTTGATAAGTTGGACTTTTTTCTAGTTTGATTTTTACTGTGAGTCTTTTTGTGTATTTATTTTTAGCCATTCACCACACATAGGGGGAGGGTTTGGATCCAAGAAAACGAGTTTAACCCCGCCGCAATTTTTGCGCCTGTCCCAAGTCAGGAATATGTTGGTCATTGGCTTGTCCTTGTCTTCTTATAAAATTTTAGTTTATTGATATTTGGGTTATTGGATGTGGTTTGTTTCCATTGATTTGTTCACTTTTTACCTTTCGGGGCCATTTAGGGCTTACTATATGGTGTGAGGTTCCTCACTGTGTTGAAGACCATATGGTGACCCCTAGATGTTTTGTTTTGGGTCGTTTTAACCTGGATATGGGATGTTGTCTCCTTGACATTTACCCCATTTCCTTTCTTTTTCATATGTTCCCACTGGCAGCTATCTTGGATGAGATGTGAACCTGTTGAACATATATAGAAACTGTAGTTCTTAATAAAACGAACACTTTTGCTATTCAAACCTTTATCTCAAATCGTTTTTGAAATATAAGACAAAATGTATAAAATTACAAAAATTCGACAAACAAAGGGCAATACCTCCTACATGGGTATTTAGATTTTCTTCAAAATTTCAAGGTGGGAAGATCTTGGTGTGCTGAGCATTTTTGTAATTTAAAGTTGACTTCTATCTGTTTTACTTTTCTAATACAAGTGTAGACACAGAAACGTCTCGCCAGAATATAAACATTATCGTTTACACATGATAAACCTAATACGGAAAGTCAAGAAAATTAATGCCTGATTCAACTGTAAGATAAACTTAACATGGAGAGTATAGGTTTTTTAATTGCTGAGAAATTGACATCACTGCAAAAATTTAACAAAGTCACTGGACCATGAAATTAAGGTCATGGTTACTTGACAAGTGTCAGACTGGCATTTATCCTTTAATATGTAATAATAAACTAATATGGGGAGTCTAGGTTCTTTAACTGCTAAGAATTGGACATCAAAATATAAAAAATTAACAAAGTCACTAGAGCATGAAATCAAGGTCAAGGTTACTTGAAAAGTCTCAGTCTGGCATATACCAATTAATATGTAACAATAAACCTAATATGGAGAGTCTAGGTTCTTTAATTGCTTAGAAATGGACATCATTGTAAAATATTTTCAAAGTCACTGGACCATGAAATTAAGGTCAAGGTTACTTGACAGGTGTCAGGCTGGCATTTATACTTTAAAATGTAACAATAATTAATATAAGAAAGATAACAGGAAACACCTACAATGGCCTAAAAATAATAACAAAGTCACTGAACCATGAAATTGAGGTCAAGGTAACATGACAGGTTTCAGACTTGCAAGTACTCATTAAAATGAAGCATAACACCAAATATGGTATCTCTACACATTACAATGGCTAAGAAATTGACTTGAATGTAAAACTATGTCGCAATATTTACAAAGTCACTTAACCGTGAAAATGAGGTCAGTGTCACTTGACAAGTGGCAGACTGGCATGTACCCACTAAGATGCATAAAATACACTAAATATAATGGATCTATGCATTACAAATACAGAGAAAAGGACTTGAATGTGAAACTATGTCGCAATTTTCATGGGGTCATTGAACCATGAAGACAAGGTCAAGGTGATCTGAAACATGTGACACTGGAAAGCTCGTAACCTGAGGCATCTGTGGACCAAAAATGATCTGTGCATCCATTACAGTTAAAAAGTTATTAAGGTTTTAGAAAAAGTTTACAACGCCGCCGTAGCCGCCACCGGCGGAAAGTAATACCTATGTCTCGCTTTCAGCGACCTTCGTCGCTGGCGAGACAATAAAATAAAATATTTTAAAATTTTGAAAATTTTACGGAAAAGAGGCAATAACTCAAAGACGAGTTTTCGGATTTTCTTCAAAATTGCAGGGCAGGTAGATCTTGCCATGCTGATCACTTTTACTCAGTCAAATTGTTCATATCTGTAACAATTTTCGAATTATTTGCAAAAAACTGCAATTTACCCCTATGTTCTATTTTTAGCAACAGTGGCCATGTTGTTTGGTCTTCCGACTAATCGAACACAATTTTGAAACTGCATACTCCGGTGATGCTTCAGCCCAAGTTTGGTAGCAATCTGCTCAGCAGATTTAGAGAAGATATTTGAAATTGTTGACGGACGGACGGACGGACGACGGACGCAAAGTGATGACAAAAGCTCACATGGCCTTTAAGGCCAGATTAACTAAAAAAGATTAGAGTAAAATATGATTTTGGAGAAACTGGCTTAAATGTTGTTGTTTACATGATTTTGGTTGTTGCAAAGGGAAAGACCAGATATTAGACGATCAAAATTGGATTTACTATGATCATGAAGTATTAAAGTGATTGATAGCTGATTGATGCCAATGTGTAAACAATCGTAAAAAGCCACTTAAATGGCATTTTTAGTTGTTTTTATTATAAAAGCCATGATTGATAGACAACAATCATAACTCATAGTCATGGAGTTATGAATTATGGTTCACACTATACCAAACGAGCATCAGGAACTGCCAGCCGCAACTTCATATCAATTAATATTGAAGTTCCAAATGTATTGACCAAGTTTCATTAAAATATCTTGAATAAGAGAATCTGTGTCAATGGACACAATGACCATACAATATTTATGAAAAACACCAGAAATTAAAGGGAAAATTCGCGAATTTTTACATGTATGCTCAATTTGTTCTTTGTGGTTTAAAATGCATGTATTTCAAGTTTCATTGAAAAATTCGCAAAAATAAAGAAGTTATTAAGGATTTTCTAGAAAANCCCCGCTGGCGGCCATCTTGGATATAGCGCGGATCTGAAAAACAACTTTTTTGCAGGGGACCATCTAAGGACTATTGTGGCCAAGTTTGGTTTCAATTGGCCCAGTAGTTTAAGAGGAGAAGATCTTTGTATGTGTTTCCATAGAGTCCAGTGTGCAAACAATGATCCCCGCTGGCGGCCAATTTGGATATAGCGCGGATCTGAAAAACAACTTTTTTGCAGAGGACAATCTAAGGACTATTGAGGTCAAGTTTGGTTTCAATTGGCCCAGTAGTTTCAGAGGAGATGATCTTTGAATGTCTTTTCCCATAGGGTCCAATGTTAAAACTATGATCCCCGCTGGCGGCCATCTTGGATATAGCGCGGATCTGAAAAACAACTTTTTTGCAGGGGACCATCTAAGGACTATTGTGGCCAAGTTTGGTTTCAATTGGCCCAGTAGTTTCAGAGAAGAAGATCTTTGAATGAAAAGTTTACGCCGGACGGACGACGGACGGACGGACGACGGACGGACGACGGACGAAAAGTGATGACAAAACCTCACCCTGGCTTTAGCCAGGTGAGCTAATAAAAAGGGGAAGTCATAAAATTTTATTTTGTTTCATGTAAACTTCTGAATTCCGCAGAAAAAAAATCAAGTTATATATTCAGGTACATAAAAATAAAGTAATCTATTCGCCCAACTCAAGCAACAAGATAATCGTGCTAAATAAACAAACAGACACGGACGTGGGTCGCTGGAAGATCTTCTTCGCCCTATCCGTTGATTTCATTTAAGAAAAATAAACTACTGGCCCATTGAGTTACACGCATGCCACGAGTTTCTTTGATAGTTAATATCTTCTTTCTTTCTTTAACAAAGTCTCTAAAAATGTAACTACCTTATCATTTTATGAATATGTTTACCATGGTGCATATGCTATTTATGATAAAATGCAATATATAGGGCTAAGTGCAATTTTTGGGGCTAGATGCACTTAGCCCAGGCTAAGCGCTGTTTAGACGGACCGTATACAAGAGATTGGATGTCTGACAAAGTTCAGTGTAGCCGATATCTTGGCCCACTGAATCATAGACCTTTTCTGTTAATGTGTTT
>MJUU01000002.1:4265-15090 GCA_002080025.1 Modiolus philippinarum | reverse complement strand
AAAATTAAAGGTCTTAGAGAGTTTCAGGAAATTTACCAAAATTGGAATAAAAAATTTTTGCAATTCAATTATTGAAAATTGGTGTTTTGACAAAAGGAATTCAAAAATGTATGGTTGCTAGGTAAAATGCCAAAATTAAAGGTCTTAGAGAGTTTCAAGAAATTTACCAAAATTGGAATCAAAGATTCCATTTACAAAAATGGCTGTTTAAACATAAAGGACAAAAAAGATGCTAAGGAGAATTTCAAAAATAAAATCGATGAACGGTATCAAAAATTCAATCATAACCTTCAACCTAAACCTTAACCTGAGCATTACGGACGAACGGACGGACGAACGGACGTACGGACAGACAACGTACCCGAAAACTATATACCCCTCCTACTTCATAGGCGGGGCATAAAAATATGACTTTGGAGAAACTGACTTAAATGTTTTGTTAACATGATTTTGATTGTTGCAAAGGAAAAGACCAGCTATTAGCCAATCAAAACTGGATTTACTATGATCATGAAGTATTAAAGTGATTGATAGCTGATTGATGCCAGCATGTAAACAATCCTAAAAAGCCACTTTAATGGAATTTTTAGTTGTTTTTATTATAACAGCCATGATAAGGAATAGATAGCCACCAATCATAGCTCATTGTCATGGAGTTATGAATTATGGTTCACACTATACCAAACGAGCTTCAGGAACTGATGGCTGCAACTTGATATTAATTAACATTGAAGTTCCAAATGTACATTACGAGTTTCATTAAAATATCTTGAACAAAGAATCTGTGTTAATGGACACATTGCCCCGCTAATGACCAAACAATATTTATGAAAAACACCAGAAATTTAGTGGTCATTGAGAGTTTCAGGAAATTATTTGCAATTCACTTGTAACAAACTGAAATCAAAATTCCCCAAAAAGAAGTTGTCTTTGAAAGTTTCAGGAAATTTACCAAAATTGGAATCTAAGATATTTGCAATTAAGTTTTTGAAAATATGCGTTTTGGGAAAAAGAAATTAAAAAATATATGGTTGCTAGGTGAAATTCCCAAAATTAAATGATCTTAGAGGGTTTCATGAAATTTAGCAAAATTGGAATCAAATATTTATGCAATTTAGCTATTGAGAATTGGTGTTTTGACAACAAAAAATTCAAAAATGTATGATTGCTAGATAAAATTCACAAAATTAAATGGTCTTAAGAGATTTTCAGGAAATTTACCAAAATGGAATCGAAATTTTTTGCAATTAATTTTTAGAAAATGCCCATTTTTACTGAGATGGATTGAATTCACATTGTTGATAGGTAGAATTTCAAAATCCAAGTGGTCTTTGAGAGTTTCAGGAAACTTACCGAAATCTGAATCAAAGATTTTTCCAATTCAGTTATTGAAAATTGGTGTTTTGAGAAAATGAAATCATAAATGTATGGTTTCCAGGGTAAATTCAAAACATTAAACAGTTTTAGAGAGTTCCAGGAAATTTTCCAAAATTGGAATCAAGAATTTTTTACAATCCATGTATGAATATCAAAAATTCAATCATTAAATTCAAATCCAATGAACTATAACCTTGAACTCACAGCATCTGCTTGGTACCAAAATGTTGCAGTTCATGTAATGTTGTATCATTATACAAAAATCCATCTAGATATCAAACCTCCTTCAAGGTAAACTACCTTCAACCTAAACCTTAACCTGAAGTATATCAAATATTCAAAGTCAATGACTCATGACCTTGAGGTAAATGCATCCGATTCCTTCCAAAATGTTGCAATTCATGTCATAGTCTATCTGCATACAAAGTTTCATCAAGATATCAAACCTCCTTCAAGGTAAACTACCTTCAGCCTAAGCCTTAACCTGTAGTACATCACATTTTCACTCCTAATATTCAAAATCAATGACCCATGTCCTTGAGGTCATAGCATCAGTTTCACTGCAAAGTGTTGCAGTTCATGTTATGGTTTATCTGCATACAAAGTTTCATCAAGATATCAAACCTCCTTCAAGGTAAACTACCTTCAACCTAAACCTTAACCTGAGCATTATGAACTGATGGATGTACGGACGGACAACGTACCCGAAAACTATATACCCCTCCTACTTCATAGGCGGGGCATTAAAAAGAATGAATGAATAAATCAAAGTTCAAATTACATAGAAATATAGCAGACCTTTTCACCACCCCCACAGGTAAAGTGCCAGGATGTCCGAATATGAAAATAATTATATTCTATCATGCACATCTCCATATAATGTCCTTCCTTTATGTAAAGTTTCATCAAAATCCTTCCAGTGGTTTAAAGGAGTTGCACTTACACGAAGTGTTGACAAACAGACGGACAGACAGACAAACAAACGGGGTGATTCATATGCCCCCAAAACTTCGTTTGCGGGTGGTATAAAAATCTTCAAAATTACACACACCTTAAAAGTGAGACTGTATAAAAACCCATAAGGAGTTTTCCAAAAGATTGCAGATATGAACATCAGCTAATAAGATAGGTCATAAATGTTTATTTTCCTCTAAAATTCAGTTTGAAAACTCAAAAACAAAAATAATGTGTAAAGGTTCCGCAGAACCTATTGTTTTGCCTGCTAACTCCACTGTCTATATAATTTAGCCAATATTAAGATGTGGTTGCTAAGTAGAATTTCAAGAAATGCTTTTGAGAGTTTAAGGAATTCCAACAAAATTTTAATAAAAAACTTCCGAAATCTTGAACATATTTGTTTTGACTAAAATTTATTCAAAAAGCAATGTCTCTTACAAAAATCCCCTAAAATTGCTTCTCTTTGAGAGTTACAGGAAATTTACCTGCAAGCCTTTTTAAATGTTATAAAGAATGAGTATAAAAAACTGCAATTGGGACATGCTAAAAGTTTTCTTTCAAAAACAAATGCCCTCATTACTTGAAACAGAATTTTCATAGAGTTAGCAAACAACCCATATATAACAACAGATCAAGTCAATTCAACTTTGTTGTTCTAAAAATCAGAGGAGTAGACTCTACATCATTCTTTTTACTGCGATTACCGACTGGAATGCACTTCAAAATTCGGTCAACGCCATTAAAAAACATGACTTTTACATGAAATCTACTGAGTTGATTCCTGAAAAAAATCCAAAAACTTATTGCCCATCTATATACTAAATGCAACAATTCTACATCAAAATTACATTTTTTAATCCTAATTTTACATTGTTGATATTTGGATCTAAAGTGAAAATTTTGCCAAATTCATTGATGCTGAAAATATAGGTAAAGGTGACATACTTCTGGTATGGTAGTTGGCAATCACTAAGGATGTAACCACACAAAAATCATAATTTTTCTATGGCATGTAGGTGCTGAGATATGATGCAATTAAAACAATGAACAACAAAGTAAGGGGCAGTCGGAAACGACAGCTAATCCCCTCGCCCTGTTGTTCTAATATTTGTCTAGTATTATAAACACTCAACAAAGTTGTACCATTCAAGATCAGGCTTGTTACTTAAATCTGAGCCAGTCGTGCAAGAAATGTAGTGACCTTATTTCAATCAGGAGCATAATACCTATAGAATATGAATTTACAGATGAAAGATTAATCTGCTACAAGTTGTAGTATCTAAGATCAAGACTGCAACATAAGGTCAACGTAACCTTATTTTTATATGGAGCTTCATAACTTTAAAAGACGCATCAACATACAAACTATTATTCCTGTAAGAGTTGTAGTATCCCAGATGTGGACTCTTACAGAAACTTTAACCTAAGTCACTGATGCATGAAATGTAGGTCAAAGTAACCTAATTTTTATCTGGAGCTTCGTAACTTTACAAGACGCATCTACATAAAAAATATTATTCCTCTATGAGTAGTAGTATCTCAGATCAGGACTCTTACAAAAACTTTAATCTAAGTCACTCATGCATGAAAGGTAGGTCAAAGTGACCTAATTTTTATCTGGAGCTTTATAACTTTATGAGACGCATCTACATACAAATTATTATTCCTTTACGGGTTGTAGTATTCAAGATCTGACTCTTACAAAAACTTTAACCAAAGTCACTCATGCATGAAAGGTAGGTCAAAGTGACAAAATTTTTATCTGGAGCTTCGTAACTTTACAAGACGTATCTACATACAAAACATTATTCCTCTAAGAGTTGTAGTATCCCAGATCTGTACTCTTACAAAAACTTTAACCTGTGTCACTCATGCATGAAATGTAGGTCAAATCCTCCTATTCTATATCTCAACCTCAAGTACTATTCAAGATGTATACATTGACAAAACCTTGTCCATCTATGATTTGTTTTTCAGAAGATATATGGTCTTAAGTTTGAACAGACAGACAAAAGGACGAATGGGCAAAACGCTAGATGAAAACTAAGTCCAACTAATGGCATGTACCTCAAGTCAAAGCATTTGAACTTCTTAGGTAAATATTAATACTATTCTTACGTGATATCTGAAGTCTAACTACCTGTTATATATTCTATAAGTGGTACAGTTATTACATAATATTTTCTGAAGTCTAACTACCTGCTATATATTCTATTAGTGGTACAGCTATAACATTATATTGGCTAATAAGACGTCCCCAGAATGTGTTCATATGTTTATCATGTTTTACATCCTCCTCTGCATGATAAAAGAAAGATCCCCATGTCTTTGACAACAGGAACGATTCTTCCTCTGGATCAATATAAAGATTTACCTGAAAATATTTTTAACTAATGTAGCAAAGATTACAGTAAACAATTACAATGGACGAAAATTACAATCACATGCCATAATATACCAGGGAACTGCACAAGAAAAACAATAAAATGACAATAGATAAACATAGACAACGATAGATCTCAGGATAGCTAGACTTTGTACCGTCACTAGCAAGAGCTAGAGATAGGGTTAAGCCAGTTTATGCGTACCAAAACCTCTACTTTCTATATCCCGTTGCCCTGTAGTAAAATAAACATGCAAATAAAACACAATGCTGGTAGAATACTCAAAGACCACAATCTTGAGAAGGAAAGATTAAGACAAAACGCAATTTAGGAAGATGGGTCAAGGAATTCTCGAAGCTAACTGCTGCACTACAGAAGAAAAATCAAATTCAGAACTTCCCGAATGGTTTGGTAAAGACTCATCATGGATTTAAGTAGACATAGGCTGCATACCTTTGAAATCTTCAGGTCACTGGATCCCAATGTCAATTTAACGGAATCATGAAGAATATCCTGTCAATATCTCCTTTTATATAAAGAATGTAAGTTACATCTCAGCTTTTTATTAGTTTTTGACATTTTTAACAAGATTTTCGTAAAAATGAGGGTGAGAAATGCCCTTAGAAATAAGCTGTTTGCGAGTCGCATCATATTAAGAAATCAAATGCTCATGTCTTCTATGAAACTTCTTAAATGTGTTTATCAATATATGAAATCTGTAACCTTGTTGGAAAAGTTTGCATGTGACAGTAAGGATACGTTCATTACAGTCATCAACAGTGTTCTAGCCAGGATTTGAAAAAGGCATGGCGCCAATCGTAAAAAGGGCACTTTACTGCGTAAATCAAATCTGAAAAAAAGGCACTTTGATACGTAAATTGCGTTTCAAAAGGGCTTCATTATCATGTACCACTGGAAAGTTTACATTCTCATACAAAACACATAGCGAAAAAGAAAGGTATAGTAAAACTTTATAGATGCCATAGCACAAGAGAAACATACAGCTGAATGTATGCATAAGTTTATAAGCTGTCATACTAAATCAGTGACTATTGAAGATTATTGTAAATTTGTCCTTCATTGTGCTCCAACCTCCCTGTAAAGTCCAATGGTAAGATTTCTGAATTCATTGATGGATGTCTCTTCAACTTATGTGAAATTGTCATGAGAGTTAAACATTGTAGGCTGGTAAACTAAATATTCAATTGATTAGTTGACTGAATAAGTATTATAATTTATTTTTAAGTTCAAAGACACAAGAAAATATTTTATTTCATACAATTATTTAGAAAATTTGCAGAACATTCCATTAAATTGGCGTATTTCAAGAGAAAGAAAAAAATTTTATAGCCATTATTTGCAAACTGGAGAATTATTTCCAGGGGGTTTTTAATTAATGAAGTTTTCTAAAAATGGTTGTATGTTGATTTCTGGTAATGATTGTAAATGTTGACTGATTGCTAAATAAACAACACCTGTCCTAATGACTGCCCCAATCAGCCCTAATTTATCAGGCTCATTAACTTGTTTACCTGCCACATAGCTACCTGTGTTGACTGACATAAAATCAATAACCGGATATGTACGATAATTTTCAGTTTGACAATATACGTTTGTGGACGATTTTCCCAGCAATTTTATATCAGAAATTAGAGTAACACAGCACTGGCGCCAAAACGAAAAGGGCAGACTTGATGAAAAGGGCACTGGCGTCACGAAAAAAAGGGCTGGCGTTGCGCCAGACGTTTTTAGTCTACCGAGAACACTGGTCAAGAGTAGAACAGACGCGTACAAATAGTACTAGTTGAGATATATACACCCCGTATGGTGGAGCTTCAGGAACGTCGCCATCAAGAAAAGGAAAATCAAAATCATCCCTTTTATCATAAATTTTAGTTTTAATTTTACCAGAGTCAACGATGATAGTTAGATCGAGAAATGGGCAGTATTTAGAATCATTGTTTCTTTTATTAAGTTTCCGTTTTTATGGGTAAATGAGCTTGACATAGTCTTAAAACTGGGGATTGTCAATAGCAAAGATATCGTCTATATATATGCTGTTATCGTTGAAAATTAAAATACTTTGATCACTGTTTTGTACTGTTCCATTCTGTAGTTTTCTCCAAAAAGTCCCGTTCATAACAGAACAGAAAAAGATCTGCAATGAGAGGTGCACAGTTTGTACTCATGGGAATTCCAATGACCTGTTGATAAACGATATTGCAAAAACGAACAAAATGCTGTCTAGCAAAAGATCCAATGCTCGCAAGTCCAGGAACAATGATTTCTGTAAGTGATTTTAGAGAAAAATCCTGGCTTTTTATTACATCAAATGAACTGCAGACCAGAAAATTTGAAAGACCATTCAATAATTTGCCCAAATTTTGATTTAATAAATGTATGTGGAAGGGTTGTATAAAGTGTAGAAAAATCATAACTGTCAATAGACGAAACTTGTCTTTTTAGGGATTTTAATTTATCTAAAACTTTTTTACACTCCACAATTAATTTACTTTAGAGTTTAAATAAGATTTTTCACAGAACTTGATAACGAACTCTTTAATACAGGTGAATGCACTTGTTAAATGGATAGATAAATAAGTGGTAGAACAGTTACTTGATGCCGAAATAAAACAATGTTTTTGGGGATTTTTGTAAAGCTTAGGAACCCAGTATTTAGTAGGCAAAGTGTTCCCTATAGGTGGAACTTGGAGCATTTCTATATCGTTGCAGTGCTGTATTGTTAATGTTTTTTTGTCAAAGTTAGACTTTGCCAATTCATTTTGTTGGACATTGATATAGTATTTCTTTCAAATAATATATACGTTGTTGGAGGCTTTGTCGACTGGTACGAACACATATTTATTACTATGATCTCTTAATTCGGGTACAGACAGCTTAGGCTGCGACTCTTTGTAATCATCTTTATAAAAATTTACTCTGTTGGTGACTTTGGTTATAATTTTATCGAACACATTTAGTGCCTGAATGCGTGTTTGTCTGCACTTTCTAGTTTGCACCATTTTATATAATAATTGGTGACCGCGTCTTTAATAATATCAAAACATGCTTGCCAGTTTATTTTAGGTGGGCGATATTTAGGCCCCTTTCTAAGGAATTTTCTAACTTCTTATCATCAATGCCTTCAAGTTCCCCGTTTATACATGTATATGTCTGCACGGGTAACAGTTTCAGCTACTGGGGTAGTTCTTCTCGAAATTATCATAACAGGTTATAGAAGAGTAATTGAAAAAAAAAACTTCTTGTAGGCTTTTTGTAAGAGAAGAAATAACAGGCATGTCTTGGTTGTCAAAATAAACGAGAACAAGTTTTTGAATATCTAGGTCCCAAAAATGCCTGCGATGTCGATTAAATCAATTCTTTTATCTATATATTTTATTTTAAAAATTTGTGTTACATGTTCATTGGCTTTATCGATTCTAGGATAAAGCCGATGAAAGCAGAAGACATTAATAATTTAAGAAAATCAGAAAATGCACCAAAGGTGCGAAAGCCGAGTTGCGAACATTTGTTATTTTCATGATTACATCATCGGATAGGCAAATAGTTGCATATCAGCATATAAATTCTTTTATTTCAATCAGAGATTTTAATGGAACTTTTGAGGAAGTTTGACTTTGTCCTAACTTGAACAAGTCAAAACATTCCACGTTCCTTTCAAAAAAAACTTTGGGCAGGGGTTCTCCCTTAAAATCTAGTTTTTTATTCTATTATTGCTGAAATTGAAAGTGTGTATTAGAATACCTTTTGTCTAATAATTTCAGTTTTCTAGTTTGGTATACATAGCAACCAAAATCTCCACTATCGATTGAAACTTATTTCAGACGACCTCTCAAAAAAAATTTGGGCAGGGGTTCTCCTTATAATCCAGGTTACATACATATTGCTGAAATCAAAACATTCCAAGCCCAAGCCCCAACCCCCCTTTTTCAAAATAAAGGGCTACGCCGAGCGCAGCATGATACGACCGCAGCATGTCGTCCACTGAAATTTGAAAAAGTGTAATTTAAAGTGAGTATGGACATAGGAAAGAGCTTGACACAATAANAATTTTATCGAACACACTTAGTGCCTGAATGCGTGTTTGTCTGCACTTTCTAGTTTGCACCATTTTATATAATAATTGGTGACCGCGTCTTTAATAATATCAAAACATGCTTGCCAGTTTATTTTCGAAGGTGGGCGATATTTAGGCCCCTTTCTAAGGAATTTTCTAACTTCTTATCATCAATGATATACAAGTTCCCCGTTTATACATGTATATGTCTGCACGGGTAACAGTTTCAGCTACTGGGGTAGTTCCTCTCGAAATTATCATAACAGGTTATAGAAGAGTAATTGAAAAAAAAACTTCTTGTAGGCTTTTTGTAAGAGAAGAAATGACAGGCATGTCTTGGTTGTCAATATAAATGAGATCAAGTTTTTGAATATCTAGGTCCCAAAACATGCCTGCGATGTCGATTAAATCAATTCTTTTATTTATATATTTTATTTTAAAAAAATTGTGTTACATGTTCATTGGCTTTGTCGATTCTAGGATAAAGCCGATGAAAGCAGAAGACATTAATAATTTTAGCAAATCAGAAAACGCACCAAAGGTGTGAAAGCCGAGTTGCGAACATTTGTTATTTTCATGATTACATCATCGGATAGGCAAATAGTTGCATATCAGCATATAAATTCTTTTATTTCAATCAGAGATTTATAATGGAACTTTTGAGGAATTTTGACATTGTCCTAACTTGAACAAAAGTCAAAACATTCCAAGTTCCTTTCAAAAAAAAACTTTTGGCAGGGGTTCTCCCTTAAAATCTAGTTTTTTTATTCTATTATTGCTGAAATTGACAGTGTGTATTAGAATACCTTTTGTCTAAAAATTTCAGTTTTCTAGTTTGGTATACATAGCAACCAAAATGTCCACTATCCATTGCAACTTATTTCAGACCACCTCTCAAAAAAAATTTGGGCAGGGGTTCTCCTTATAATCCAGGTTACATACATATTGCTGAAATCAAAACATTCCAAGCCCAAGCCCCAACCCCCTTTTTCAACAAAAAAAAAAAAAATAGCAGGGGTTCCCCTTATAATCTAGTTTATACATATTTCAGAAATTGTGAAGCATAATTTTTTTTGGAAAGATTCAGTGTTCTGGTTTGGTTTCCATGGCAACTAAAAGCTCCACTATCCATTACAACCCATTTCAGACCACCATCCAAAAAAAATTGTGGCAGGGGTTCCCCTTATAATCCAGGTTATACATATTGCTGAAATCAGTTTTAAAACCATCCAAGTCCCCCTTTCAAAATAAAGATTTGGCAGGGGGGGTTCCCCTTATAATCTAGTTTATACAAATATCTAAAATTGCGAAGAAAAATATGTATCACAATACTGTTTTTCTAAGATTCAATCTTCTGGTTTGGTTTCCATGGCAACTGAAAGCTCCACAATCCATTAAAACACATTTCAGACCAACATTCAAAAAATATTTGGGCAGGGGTTCCCCTTATAATCCAGGTAATATGTATTGCTGAAATCAAAACATTCCGAGTCCCCCTTTTATAAAAAAAAAATTGGCAGGGGTTCCCCTTATAATTTAATTTATATTGTGACGGAAAATATGTAGCAGAACACTTTTTTTCAAAGATTCAGTGTTCTGGTTTGGTTTTCATTGCAACTGAAAGCTCCACTATCCATTACAACCCATTTCAGACCACCATTCAAAAAAAATTTGAGCAGGGGTTAAAATGAGCAGGGGTTCCCCTTATACTTCAGGTAATATGTATTGCTGAAATCAATAATTTACAAAAAATCAGAATACTCAAATGTATTTTTTTTCATCTAAGATTTTATTTTTACTGGACATTGCAAAAAACTTTAAGTAATATTGAGCACTTCTTCATATTAAATTAATTACCTACCTTAGTTTTATTACCTCCCTTTTTAAATTCTGACTTTTCATTCTATCTAATTTTTAAGTTGTTGACACCCCAAAAAAGTCTGTTGGTGAACATAATTAGAACTATAAAATGAATTTACATGTTCTAGCAATATAAAAACTACTTTTGTATGAACAATAAAATTTTTTT
>MJUU01000001.1:237032-254821 GCA_002080025.1 Modiolus philippinarum | reverse complement strand
TTATATATACTTCACTTCTATCTTCTACCATTTTCAATATATATGACTAAAAGTAACGAAAAACTGAAATTTTTACGGAAAAGGGGCAATAACTCCAAGACGGGTACACGGATATTCTTCAAAATTGCAGGGCAGGTAGATCTCATCATGCTGATCATTTTTATCCCCATGTCAGAATTTTGATATCTGTAATGGTTTTTAAGTAATTTGCAAAAAACGGCAATTTACCCCTATGTTCTATTTTTAGTAACAGCAGCCATGTTGTTTGGTCTACGGTCATAAAAATCACAAACTTGTAAGAACATACCCTGGTGAATATCCTGGTCAAATTTGGTTAGTATTGGCCCAGTAGTTTCAGAGGAGAAGATCTTTGAATAAAAGTTAACAGACGGACAAACGACGGACGCCGAGTGATGGCAAAAGATCACATGGCCTTTGGCCAGGTGAGCTAAAAAGGGCTGTAACTCCAAGATGGATTTTCAGATTTTCTTCAAAATTGCACAGTGGGTAGATCTCATTATGCTGATCATTTTACACCATGTCAGATTTTTGATATCTGTAATGGTTTTCGAGTTATTAGCCAAAATCTGCAATTTACCCCTATGTTCTATTTTTAGCCACAGCAGCCATGTTGTTTTTCCGATCTGCAAGAAAATCAGAAATTTTAGTCTCCTCATGCCAAGAAACATTTGTGTCAAGTTTGGTTTCATTTGACCCAGTGGTTTTAGAGAAGAAGATTAAAATGTAAAAGTTTATGGACGGACGACGGACGCAAAAGCTCACATGGCCTTTGGCCAGGTGAGCTAATAAAAGTAAAAACATAAAAAAATCGTGAAAATTCAAAGAAAAAGGGCCAATAACTCTTTTCTCCAAAATTGCAGGACATGTAGATCTTACTATGCTTACTGCTTAGTATACAACATATACTATAATTTATCTTAAATTGCAGGACATGTAGATCTTACTATGCTGACCTGCTGTGGATTAAAATGTATAAGTTTATGGACGGACGACGGACGCAAAAGCTCACATGCCTTTGGCCAGGTGAGCTAATAAAAGTAAAAACATAAAAAAATCGTGAAAATTCAAAGAAAAAGGGCCAATAACTATTTTCTCCAAAATTGCAGGACATGTAGATCTTACTATGCTGACCTTTTTTTGTAATTTAAACTTCACTTATATCTTCTACCATTTTCAATATATAAGACTAAAAGTAACAAAAAAAAAACAAAAAAAAGACCCAAAAACTTTACGGAAAAGGGGCAACAATTCAAAGACAGGTTATCCGATATTCTCCAAAATTGCAGGGTGGGTAGATTTCATCATACTGATTATTTTTCCCCTGACATTAATTGATTATCTGCAACTGTTTTTGAGGTATTTGCAAAAAAAATAAACTGCTGCACCAAGAGCGCATGATACACCCGTCCACTATCAACTCGAACTTTATGGCATTGATTGAAAAAAAAAATTTTAAAAATATGTGCCTTACCAAAATGTAACAATTAACAAATATCAAACTAATATGTAAAGTTAATACATAGAAAGGTGCAAAAAATTAATTTAAAAAAAAATATAAATTCAAAGGGCCATAAAAGTCCACAAAAATCATTCAACAGGAACAAAATTTAAACTTAATCAGTAATTTTTAAACATACAATCAAATACTATATATCAAATCACTATATTAAGGCATTGTAAAGAAAAGGTGGAGAAACTAATGTTTTTCAAAAATTTACTATGTCCAAGGGCTGTAACTCCATACACAATCAACAAATCAGGACTAAACTAAAACTAAATCTGTATCTCAACTATATACACTCATATACCAAATATCAAATCAATATGTCAAGCTGTTATAGAATAAAACTCCGGAAACCTATCTTATTAAAAATTTCACCAAGTCTAAGGGACATAACTATGCACAAAATCAACCAACCGGAACCAAATTCAATCTTGATCTGTATCTCACCTAGATATACTCATATACCAAATATTAAAGTAAGTGAGAACCGAAATGTCAATCTAAAAGCGAACAATCCAAGGCCAATGGCAACACCAGAAACAAAAAAGGCAGAAAAAAACAGAGACACAACATGGGTACAGCACAGAAAAGAAAAATGAAGACACTCACACACAAAGATGAACAACATGGACCCAATATAAAACCATGGGTGAGATCAGGTGCACCGGTAGAGTCAGCATCTCCTACTTCTCATAAGACACCCGCCGTGTTGAACATGTCAAATCCGGTAGTAAAGTCAAATTCGGTAGAGGAAATAACAATTAAGCTTTAAAGGGAAAGATCTGTTGTCATGTGGGAAACAGATATCCCATAGTGGTCCACAAGATGATGATGTCGACCGTAAAACTTCTGGAGGGATGACTTCAAGTTTTGGGTAACGTACCCTTGTTGAAGTAGCCTATTTGTGAGCAACCGGGCTCTATCAAGGAAGTCACTGTATCGAACACAGGCTCTTGAAAAGTGAATGAGCTGGGAGATGTAAACTCCATATACCGGCGCTTTTGGGATGTTGCTACAAAGAAAAGGGAAGTTTACTATTGGAAAGGTGAAGTCATCTTGTTTGTCGTACAGCTTAGTTTGAAGTCTCCCTCTGTTGTCAATTTCAAGGTGAAGGTAAAGGAACGAGGCTGATGTAGAAGTGTCTGTGGTATCCTTAATTTCGAGCTCTTTTGGATAGATCAAATGAAGAAAATCACCAAAGCCAGGGTTGTTTAGCGACAAAATATCATCTATATAATGGAAGCTAAAATTAAAGGATTGTGTCAGTCTTTTATCTTTATCTTTATCTTTATTAAATCAACATGTTTACATGGTTACAGAAAAAAACTCCTGAAGTCTATATTTTCCAAACTTTCATCCAAGGGCCATAACTATGTACAAAATCAACCTACCAAATTCAAACTTGATCTGTATCTCACCTAGATATACCCATTTACCAATTATGAAATCAATATGTCAAGCGGTTACAGAATAAAACTCCGGTAACCTATATTTTTCAAAATTTCACAAAGTCCAAGGGCCATAACTCTGTACAAAATCAAACGACCGGAACCAAAATAGATCTTGATCTGTATCTCACCTAGATATACTCATATAACAAATATGAAATCATTGTGTCAAGTGGTTACAGAAAAAATCTCTGGAAACCAAAAAGTTAATGGACGGACGGACAGACGGATGAATGAACGGACGGAGGGTATACCATAACACGTCTTTCGACGGGCATACAAAAATGCAATTTACCCCATGTTCTATTTTTAGCGACAGTTTGGTTAGTATTGACTAAGTAGTTTCAGAGGAGAAGATCCAGACGGACGACGGACACCGAATGATGGCAAAAGCTTACATGGCCTTTGGCAAGGTGAGCTAACAAGAGTTGTCAGAAGACAACATAGCTCGCCGGGGATTCCAGTAACCTCAATGCACAATAAATTCGAAAGAAAGCTTTCTTCACAAGAAAGTCACATATCAAATATAAACATCCTATCACTAAACAACTTAATTCTAGAAGAAAAGTTAAAGTCTTTAAAAAATACCCTCAGGGCAAGGTCAAGGTCAAAATGTCTACAAATATGGTACCATTAGAAAGCTCTCATCAAAAGAATGTTACATACCAAATATAAACACCCTACCACTAAAAGCCTACCTTCTAGAGGCAAGGTTAAAGTTTTTTGAAAATTGCCCTCAGGGCAAGGTCAAGGTTTAAAGTATGGTACCAGAAGAAAGCTCTCATCATACGGAAGTTACACACCAAATATGAACACCCTATCACTAAAAGCCTACCTTCTAGAGGCAAGGTTAAAGTTTTTTAAAAATTGCCCTCAGGGCAAGGTCAAGGTCAAAATGTCTACAAGTATGGTACCAGAAGAAAGCTCTAGTCATAAGGAAGTTACATACCAAATATAAACACCCTACCACTAAAAGCCTACCTTCTAGAGGCAAGGTTAAAGCTTTTTGAAAATTGCCCTCAGGGCAAGGTCAAGGTCAAAATGTCTACAAGTATGGTACCAGAAGAAAGCTCTCATCATAAGAAAGTTACATACCAAATATGAACACCCTACCACTAAAAGCCTACCTTCTAGAGGCAAGGTTAAAGTTTTTTAAAAATTGCCCATAGGGCAAGGTCAAGGTCAAAATGTCTACAAGTATAGTACCAGAAGAAAGCTCTCATCACAAGGAAGTCACATACCAAATATCAACATCCTAGCTATTCAGGTCTCAATTCCACAAGCCAGGTTAAAGTTTTGCTGACGCCGATGCCGACACCGGGGGTATGACAATAGCTCTCCGGACATTCGTCCCGGCGAGCTAAAAAGTAACGTATGTTGAATGGCAACAATGGATGACAAAAGAAAAGTGATGACAAGATCTCTTTGAGGTGAGCTAAAATGAATCCTTTTCTATGTGTGAATCTTTTTTCTTAGCGTTTTTTTCCCTTTCTATATGGAAAAAGTGTCATGAAGTTAACATATGGTTCCTTTATATTGATTCATGAGTGATCATCACTTTCATCTAAATTTACGATTTACCAGTAGCTCTATTGACTTTTACCTTTTTCCTATACATATATGCATATGATGCCATATCTATACATAAGTTGTGTACACATAACTTCACCATGTCTTCATGCATTATAAATGAAGGATTTGGGCGAAGACGGACAGCATTTGATTTAAGGTCAGGACGTTGAAGGTAATTAACTAAACCATAACATTGGAGCTGAAAATTGGTTGCCAAAGCAAGCATAGCTTCAGAATGCATTCATTGATCTAAACGAAACTCAAATGAATTATGGCTTAGAAATAATCAAAGACATCTTTGAATTTTGAAGTCCGTGGGTCAAAGGTCAGGGTCGTCTGCACCTTGCAGAAATACATGATCTGTCTTAAATTTGGTTTTCAAAGAAAAATTTAAAAATAGATGACAATTTAATTTAAGAGAAACTTGTACAGATGGCTGGTGAAAGGTTAGGGTCAATTGCATCTTGCAGAAATACATAATTTGTGGTAAATTTGGTTTTCAAAACAGAATTTAAAAATGGGGAACTTTGTGAATTTGAAGGGAAATTTTTACTAATGGCTGGGATACACCTAATGATTTTGAGGTAAGTATGTGCAAGGCCAAGATACATATACTTATAGAATTATATTACTTGAGATGAATCAATGTCAATATTATAACTTTAGAATGCACTTTAGGACTTCATTGAAATATAAACACAATAAATAAGGGTCTATTAATTTTTTGGGTTAATTTAGTCACATGTCAAGTGCACTTGTACCTATAGAATGTTATATGAGCAAAAATTCCGTTTCTGCTGCATCACTTTATGGCATCTTCTTTTAATATCAAAGAAACTATTACAGATACATACTAAGAGGTAAAGATGACCTATTAAAATTTTTGCCAAGTTGGTCATATGGACTAAAAGATTAATGCTTGGGCTGAAAAATGACTTCTGAAGCATGGCTTCAAACCATCGTCATGGATTAGGGTCAACCTTATACAGATGAAGCTATTAGCTATACTGATTTAAGGGTCAAAATCAAATAAACTTGCTGAAACCAAGTGTCTTGGACCAACTGAAAACTTTGATTTGAAAATAACCGAATGAAAAAATGCAAAAAGCTTTTTCTCAGCAAATTGTACATTTTGGTACTAAATTATCACAGTTTTGCTAGATTCTCTTTTATGAAGGGAACAAATGACATTTGGTTATGGAATTACTGTGAAAAGGAGAAGGTCAAATGTCAAGGTAATTTGGTTGCATTGTTCGAGCCAAATCACAATTTTGCTTAAAATTAGTGAAAAACAGCATAGTAAGAACATCTGGCATGGTTTGTCTGGATATAATGATGGCAAGTCACTATTCTATCAGTATTGATTTTTTTTAAATATCAAAATTAAAAAGAACATTAGGAACATACAACATTTAACATTATTTAAAACTTATCTCCTTTGTATAAAAGGTCCACAAAAAATGTTATATAAATATAATTAACAACATAAATATTTGTTCACGCTCATAAATTCTAGTATATATTATGTTACTGACATGGAAATGATAAAATTTTGTTACAGTTTTGAAATACACAATAGGGTTTGTAAGCCTTGTCATGTTGTAGCTAGAAATAGTATAAATCTCAGAAAGAACCCTGAACTATAATAATGAAAAAAAAAACAACAAAAAAAAAAAAAAAAAAAAAAAAAAAAAAAAAAAAACAAAACAAAAAAAAAAACAAATAGTAAAACAAAAATGGCTTCCTTCCTTTGCCCATTATGGCTTCAAAATGGTAAGAAGCATCACAAATCTGATTACTGATTATATATTTTTCATTTTGAATTTAAAAAACTGCACAAAAATTGGACTAAAACAACAACTAAAGATATCTTTAACAATCATCCGTCTAGGGCCCACTTATCAGTAAATGTGAAGTAAAATTCATACAACAGATTGGGACTTAAACTCAAATCAGAATTTAAGAAGCCCAATCACAATCTGATAAGTAATGAATACTACAACCAGATTTGAGAAAACATTCAATTTAGCTCCTTCCAATGGTTTTTTCAAACGTAGGCCAGGCATAATACTAAAACGAGGGCGCCGATGGGTTTATTTCATTCTCAGTGATCGGGGATTTCAATTCCCCGTGATTCGTTTTCCATTTCATTAATTTGTCATGAATAAAAATAGCTATTCATCGTGATCCATGATTGACAAAATGAATTTCCCGTGAACTGTGATTGGTCCGAATAATTTTTTGTGATTCGTGATGAGACACCCCCATCACCTATCCCAGGTGTACTTTTGGTGCAAGGAACATTATGTTAAAATCTAATAAAGATTAATCATCTATTACATAGGGTGGAAACTAAATGTCAACAGGTGATGCCTACCACCCCCAATGATGTCACTTTCATACTATCTTAGGACCTCAAAATATTTTTGTTTGGGGGTCAATAAAAATTGCTGAAATTTTGATTTAAGATATTGAAAGTAGGAAAAAATTGCAAATCATAACAAATATATTAACAATGTCATATGAATAAATAACAAAATCTTTAAAATATGGCACATCTTACAACAAAATATACATTGTCAATACAAACATTTGAATATTATAAGTATAATTTAGGTATATTCTATAGCAGCTTCGCAACATTGCATGAAATAATACGCTAGATACAATTATTCGTCAACCTTTGAATATCACATATTTATATAAAAAGATTTAAAGATACATCTCTCTGTTTTCATGGAATGGCCTTCCTTTAATACATCCAATTGATTTTTTTTTTTAACAAAATGAACAAAATAATTAGTTTCTCAAGTTCAATGTTAATCTTAGTATCAAATCAATAATGGGTATCAAATAAAGGTATAATTACAAATATGTATTGTAGTAGTTTATATAATTAGCTGATCCTATTTCCAAAGGTTAAATTGTTCAAAGTGCATATGCTTGTCTGGAAATGGTACAATGCATGGTTCTATTAAAAGATTGAAAATAAAAAAAAAAAAAGATTTTATTTCCATGCACCCAAATTTTTCAAAAGTTCTTATTCAAAAACACTTGTATTCAAGATATTTCTCATTATGGCCTAATGTACTCGTCTTGATAAGTTGGACTTTTTTCTAGTTTGATTTTTACTGTGAGTCTTTTTTTGTGTATTTATTTTTAGCCATTCACCACACATAGGGGGAGGGTTTGGATCCAAGAAAACGAGTTTAACCCCACCGCAATTTTTGCGCTTGTCCCAAGTCAGGAATATGTTGGTCATTGGCTTGTCCTTGTCTTCTTATAAAATTTTGGTTTCTTNTGGTTTGTTTCCATTGATTTATTCACTTTTTTTACCTTTTCTGGGCCATTTAGGGCTTACTATATGGTGTGATGTTCCTCACTGTGTTGAAGACCATATGGTGACCCCTAGATGTTTTGTTTTTTGTCGTTTTAACCTGGATATGGGATGTTGTCTCCTTGACATTTACCCCATTTCCTTTCTTTTCATATAATGTCCATTGTTGAAAGTCATATTTACTAAATTGGGGTTCATGTAGGTGCTTCACTAAAATAGTTTGCGTAGGAGTCCACCATGGCACTATGTCTGAATAAAACTGATTTGGTAGGAGTCCACCATGTCACTATGTCTGAGCAAAACTGATTTGGTAGGAGTCCACCAGGACACTATGTCTGAACAAAACTGATTTTGGCAAAAGTCAACCATGATAAAATGTCTGAACAAACCTGATTTGGCAGGAGTCCACCAGGACACTAAGTCTGAGCAAAACTGATTTTTAAGATTTTTTCCTACACAAACCAATGTTTAAGTAAGATCTGTTCTGTTGGTCATATTGGATTTTGGTTCAATACTGAGATAATAATTTTTTAGAAGACATACGGTCAATCAAATGCTACCTTTGAATGGCATTCAAGATAAAGCTATTTAAATACTGTTATTTTACAGAGTCATATAAACAATTAAGTCCTAATAGCCAACTATAATTTCGAATAGGGTCTGTAAGTCTCGTTCTACTTTCACTCTATAAATCCGGAAACTTATGACGTCACTATGCAGAATGCACAGTCAATCAGTCAAATGATTTCACTTCCGGGATAGTTTTGTCAACGTCACAAAGTTGGGATTGATTAGGCACTTTACATTGGGATATCTACCATAGCTGGAAGAGCCTGGTTGATAGAGACTATGCGGCTTCAAGAAAATTACTATTTTTATTTAATTTCTACCCAAGTTAAGGAAATTAAGGTCATAATTCATTAATTTAAAAATATCCTGGTTCATAGAAAATGAATTTCATGGTAAGTCTGATCTGTGAATCAAAAACCCCACCATTCCCCCATAGTACTGCATAAGTTATGGTACCCGGGAAACACCTTTCTCATTCATTCACATTGGTTATGTTACAAGACTTACAGACCATATACAGATAGAAACTTTCAAGCCATCATCCCAATAAATGTTTATGTTCAAATATAATCTTGCTGTAATATATCCTAAAGGGTTTTGAGAAGAACATGGGATATACTTTTCTCTTTGGAAACAATGTTAATCTAAAATTTGACCCTGTGGCCATCTTCAATTCTAAAATAAAAATTTCAAAATAACATCAACATCAAAACTCTTGTTTCTTCAACTGAATTAACTTGAATGCAAAGTTGTCCGTTGGATTCAGTGGTTTCTGAAGGAAATGATTAATGACATTGATGCATATGAATGATCAACTAAATTTAACAAGACCTTTGTTTGGGTACATAAGCTATGAATGCCTTATGTTCCCAGGAACTAAGACTAAGACTTCATGATACAAAGTGGATCACTACGAGCTATTATAAAGTTTTCTTGTTCAATTAATCTCACTAAACGTTTCAGAAAATCTTTTTTGTATCAATAAAAATATCACAGTCCTTTGAAGGTTATAATCCTTTGTGTAAAAGTCCTTTGAATAATTGAAAATCATCACCTAAAACCGAGTTCTTTGTAAATGCTTTAAATTAAGTAACCTATGAAACAAATTGCATAGCAACTTCTCTATCAGATTTTTGCCTCTGCCATACTATTCTCTGTTTGCTTTAACCACATCTTTTCTACTGTAATACTTTGTATATTCTGAGGTTTCATTGTGACATTGTATGAAATTGATATTATGAGAGAAACCTTCTCTTCTGTTATGGCAAAGGTAATTATCTGACATATAGGGAATAAAATACATCATGGTTTGATTCATAGTCTTTTGTATGTTTTAATTATCATCTATATCACAGTCACTTGAATGTTTTATTCATCATCTGTGTAATCAGCTGCCCATGTAAAATTGTTCATTTTAGAACTGCTCCTTCTCCTCCTAAGTGATGGAGTTGGTGATTTAACACTGACAGAAGATTCTCCTGTAGCCCATGGCAAGTCCTGGTCAATACCAGCTTGTAGTAAACTATCAAATGTTTCATCTCTGTTAATTATAGCTCCAAATGTAAAAACCTACAAATCAGAATTATAAATAGTTTATTTATTAAATTTATTAACACCTGCAACTTATGATACCTACACATATATATAATTACCAATGATGTTGTAAAAATACCAGAAATTCCAGATTCCACTGTTTTTCATTTACTGGTAATAAATATAAAATATAAATTCTACATATTCAATTTCCTGTATTTCAATAATAATTTGATAAGTTTTAATCTCCTGTTTAGCTTTCCAATTTCTGAATCTTTATAACCAGAGAATAAAAAAATATTTCCCCAATGAAACTAAAATCATTAAATAATTTACACAAAACCAAGTCAAGAATGGGTTTTGTTGTTCTTAGTTTTCCTCTATTTTAAAACAACAATGAAATGTGTAATGAGTCATTTGCCAACAAATTAAATGGTATCTCGACTAAGTCTATATCTCTCTAGGATTTGATCAGCACTGTATTAAGGAGGCTCCACTTGTCAAGGATTTCTTGAAACCTATCTAAATTTATTAAGTTGGGTAGACTTAATGAAATGGTGAAAAGAAATATAAAGGACGTCTATCGCTTTTAATGGAGTAAGAAGCATTATAAATTGGAAGGAAATGAATTTCTCTGGATTTTCCTTAATTTAACACTAGGACTATTATTTGTCTAAAAGCTATATAGGAGGTTATTTCAAGAATTTTATAAAAACTTTTCAGATGTCTTAATTTGACCTATAGAAGACATTCATGAAATAAAAAGTGGAAGTCTGTGTGCAAAATTCTCTTAGCCATTTAACTGGACAGACCAGAGGAGTTCGGAAATCTGACACAAATTAAAAAATGTGATGAGTGAACCACCTTAAAGTCTCTGTATGCCCCTCCCTCTTCTGTCTTAGCAAGTTGAATAGAAAACAGCCCTTTTGCTAAAAACCAAACAAGTAATTAAATTCAATCCATATCTAATTTCCAAGTTTTAAGAACAACCTAGATATAGCTTCTAGATGATAGCAATCTCTGAGGCTTCTGCAATTTAACCTTAAGTTCAAAGTTCAAAGGTCAAAGGTCACACACCATAGTATAGTAAACAGTTGCCAATTTTTGTGAACATGACACATCATCTTTAATTGATCTATTTACATGCCAAATATCAAAAGCCCACCTAGAGAGGCAAAAAGATGTAGCCCACACAAGACTTTGTTCCGGACAAAAGGATGAGGAGAGAGATTACTATAGGACATACACTACTTTGTGGCTTATTTGGCCTCGAAGGATTGGCCAAAGTGGTGAGCCCAATACAAAAATTTAACGATAAGCTAAACAACAATTGGTGCAGTGATTAAATTTATAAAGTCAAGACTGCATATAATTCAATAATAAGTTGAACAACAGAGCCCTTTCTATTTTGAATCAAAATGGTGCATATCCAAGTTCAGTGAAATGTGTTTATGCAGACTATTTCTTACTAGGAAATTAAGTAGCTAATTAAGTGTGTTGTTTTAGTACCAGTTGTGGATCTAGACTTTTTGCTAAGGGGTTGGACCTGTCCCATAATTTTTCCATAAGGAAGGGCCTGGAATCTAATATTCCAACAATCCCTTGGAAAATTAAATATTTTCCAACCTAATGCTCAGGTTCTTCTTTTGGCTTAAAAAAGCAATTCATCCTTTGATAATCCTCAACCACGGTAGTTTACATAAAGTTTTTCTGGATTACATTTTCATTTTTCAATGAATTTATCTATATTCCTGTTGTGACACCTATACAACTTTTGTCTGATAATCAAGTTATCTAAGTCACAGTAATACTTCAATTAGAAAGATTGTATGGTATAAAAAAACATTCTTTTTTATCACATATTATACATGTTAAATTGTAGATTGATTGATTGAATATTGTTTAACGTCTACTCAGCAATATTTCAGCTATATCAAGACGAGAACAAGTTTGTTGATAAATAATCACTTTGGGGTATGGAAATGGCCATGGGACGGGAAATTCTGACTGCCACTGGAAAAGTAGGGTGAAATCGTCAAGGGCGGGGAAAATGTGTGGCAATATCCCAATAAATTAAAGGCTGAAAATGTAAAGTGAAGTAGAAATTAAACAGGATAATGAAATAACTTATTGGAATATTAATACATGATCAAAGTTTACATGAAAGGTACTTCAGTTTTGAGTACCTTACATCTTGAATCATGCTGGCATATAAATAAGTTGTGATTGAAGTGTAATTACACCTGTACTTCAATTATTTCATGCATTTTTATAGTAAATAATTGTTGCTGCTTATTTTTATCATGCATTCCTTTGAGATATAGAATAAGATTCTTATCATCTTTTCAAAAGTCTGTTTTATAATCTTTTTTTGTGAAATTTCCTATTGGTAAAATCTGTAAATCTGATCAAGAAGCAGTAGCCATGAATCCTTCACTTATTAAATAATATTTTCTACATTTATTCAGGATAACCCACTTTTTTCAATTTTAATTATTGGCTCAAGAGTTTTGGCATTAGACTTTTAACATATGTGTTGTGGTCTCATGTTCATTTACTCCATATCCTTTCGTAAAACTTTTAATTCACTAAATACCATCAAAGGCTTATAAAATTTTTTGCAGTATAGTATGTGTAGAGGAAATATACAAGGACCATTAATTTTTCTATAAAATCTCCAAGTATACATTTAGTATTTATGATATTGAACAAGATCTATTATAGGATTAAACACCGTTTTAAAGGAATTTATTGGAGTAGAAACGGGACCAATTCACTCACAAACAAATAAAAGTCCGAAGGACTGTCATGATATGTTTGTGAGTGACTTGGTCCTGTTTATACTCCTATAAATTCCTTTCAAACGGTGTTTAATCCTTATAATTCTTTTAATCTGATGATAAGTAATTAAATTCTTACTTTTATTATGCCGATCACATGTTTTTGTTCTATTTGATTCACTCGCCGTATGAATTTAGAAGGTGAACTTAAATGTAGTTCGGTCAACGTCGTTATCGAAAAATGAACGACTTCAGAAATTGCTACCAGAAGTAAATTCAACCAATCATATCAGCGTATTTCCTATTATGCAAATCATATAAGAATTATCATGAAAAGGAGGGGTATTTGCCAAAAATACAAATGGAGGGGTGGTACAGACTATATTCCTTGCTGGTTGCCATCTNTGGAACAGATGAAACTGCCATCTAATGTGCCACAAAGTATGCCTATTTGTTCTACTAAAACAGTTCCCAAGTTTACACCAGACAAACTTACTGCCACTGCCACATAAATCAAATATGCCACATAAATCAAATCTTAAAATTAATTTTAAAATTCTTAAAATCAAATCTTACTGCCATATAAATCAAATCTTAAAATCAATCTGAAAAGACCATGTACACAGGTAAATATGCAGGTTAGTAAGCAATGTGACAAAACTGGAACTAGAGCATGTCGAAGCTGGCATTGTCAGAAGGGCTCCGCAATTTCGATCCTGAAACTCTGGGCAAAAGTGAAATTAAGGTAAGTGTGGATTCAAATTGTATTTGACATGCAAATGTGTTGATCCAGTAATTTGCTTGATAAAGTGATTTCTTGAATTTTATCAAACCATGTCATTTCTAAGCTTCAGACTTAATATCATTCAAACTGATACAAGTAAAAAAAAATCATGACAATAATTTGGTTTATAGTAAAAATTCAAAGTATCGGCAAACAGAAAGTGAATGTTCTACAAATTTGAAAACCACTTACAAATCACTTACACAAAATACAACTCATCATTTCAAAGCTGAAGACCAAATTTCAAATTATTCCCACCAGTAGAAGCCAAGAAATCTGTGATGGAAATTTTGTTTTTAGTAAAAATTCAAAGTTTCTGCAAACAGGAATGTCCATGGACACCTGACAAACTTGAAAATTGCTTACACAATACAACTCTTCATTTCCAAGCTTCAGACCAAATTTCAAATCATTCCCTCAAGTAGAATCCAAGAAATCTGTGACAAAAAATTCAGGGTTTGGTTTATAGTAAAAAAATCAAAGTATCCGCAAACAGGAAGTGGGCGCCTGACAAACTTGAAAAATGCTTACACGCCACAACTCATCATTTCCAAGCTTCAGACAAAAATTTAAAATCATTTTGATTCCACATATACAAGCCAAGAAATCTTTGACGGAAAAAAATGTTGACGAACAGATGGACAGACAGACGGATTGACAGATGCACAAAGTGAAAACTTTAGGGCACCCGCATCTGAATGCAGGCCTTACAAGGGAATTTTATGAGACTGAGGGATTAACTTTACACATTTTTTCTAAAAGGATACTTACAAAAAAAAAACCAAACAGGTTTTCAATTGAAAATTTGTGTTGCAAACACTCAAAATAAGCTTTTTTGCTTAGGGACATTTAAACATGTTTGAAATGGAAATTAATTTCAATGATAAGGTGCACAACTTGATCAAGTAACGAGAAATCATACAAGTTCAGTTTGAATCTGACAATGAGCTTTTTTATCCCTGCACTTTTCTGAAGAAAATGCAGAGATATTGTTTCGGTCCTGTCCGTCTGTCCATTAGCTGAACCTTGTCAGTGGAACTCCTCCTTCATTTTTGGATTTAGTGCTTTATAAATGCGCAATAAGATTTCAGATTTTTGATATTGGTCTTGGTGCAAACAAGAGGCACCAAGATGTCTATTATTTATATGTGAGCTTGTCAGTGGAACTCCTTCTACATTTTTGGATTTAGTGCTTTAATTTTGTTATAGAATTGTTGCGTATATGCTGCAGATGTGCAATAAGCTTTCGGATTTTTTAAATTGGTAATGGCCCAAACAAGAGCCCTCAAGATGTCTATTATATATATGTGAGCTTGTCAGTGGAACTCCTCCTACATTTTTGGATTTAAAGTTTTAATTTTATTATAGAATTGTTGTATATAGTCTGCAGATGCACAATAAGCTTTTAGATTTTTTATACTGGTCTTGGTTCAAACAAGAGGCCCAAGATGTCAATCTTCACACTTATGAGCTTGTTAGTGGAACTCCTCCTATATTTTTGGATTTATGGATTTAATTTTGTAATAGAATTGTTGCAAATAGTCTGCAGATGTGCAATAAGCTTTAGGATTTTTTTATATTGATCTTGTTGCAAACAAGAGGCCCCAAGATGTCCATTTTGACACATCTGAGCTTTTCACTGGAACTCTGTTTTCTGTGTCAAAAAGGGAAGTGCGGGGATAGCCATCATTTCTGATGGCACCACTTCTAGATTTTTTTGGGTTCAGTAAACCTCTAAAAGTAATAAAAATTTAGAAAATGTGATGCAAAATTTGGTCATGTCCACAAGATACAATGCAAATTTGATTAGGCTACTTGAAAAATATTTTGCCGGGGGGTTTGGATACTGGTCCTGAACCCCGACCCTTTGTAGACTTTACAACCCCATTGTAGACTTCTTATGTAAAATTGCGACCCCATTGTAGACCAAGATGCCAATATTATGCACCATTTTGAATATCCAATTTTCAAATTTCGCGACATATGCAAAAAAAAAACAAAAAAACAAAAAAAAACAAGATGTGTTTGTGAAACACTATGCCCCCAGCAGCAATCATGTCTACCATACAAAATAAATACTAAAATTGCAATCACTAAAAATTAAGGTTAAGTAGACATTTGTACTAAGCTCAATTAGATCTATCCGCATATAGAATATCAAGCCTCTTGCAATTGTAATTTACGAGCTAAAAGCAAAATCTAAATTTTGACCTCTGTGACCTTGACCTTTGACCTGACCTAAATGAAATTTGCATAATGATATTCAGCTTTATATGATCAATATACATGCCAAATATGAAGGTCCTATCACATCTGGTTGGAAAAATATCAGCAATGTTTAAGTTTTCAAATGTTCACTCAGTGACCTTGACCTTTGACCTGACCAAAATTTTTTTGGTGAATTTGTATTAAGCTTAATTAGATCTATTAATATAAAGAATATCAAGCCTTTAGCAATTGTAATTAACGAGCTATATCAAAATCTAAATTTTGACCTTTTGACCTCTGTGACCTTGACCTTTGACCTGACCTTAGTGAAATATGCACAATGTTGTTCAGTTTCATATAACCAATATACAGGCAAAATATGAAGTTCCTATCACATCTGGTTGAAAAGATATAGGCAATGTAAAGTTTTTGTTCAAGTTTTCAATTTTGCACTAAGTAACCTTGACCTTTGACCTGACCCAAATTTTTTTGGTGGATTTGTATTAGGATTCATTAGATCTATTCACATACAGAATATCAAGCCTGTAGCAATTGTAATTAATGAGCTATAGCAAAATCTAGATTTTGACCTTTTGACCTCTGTGACCTTGACCTTTGACCTGACCTTAGTGAAATCTGCATAACACTGTTCAGTTTCATAAGACCAATATACAGGCCAAATATGAAGATCCTACCACATCTGGTTGAAAAGATATAAGCAATGTTAAAATTTTTGTTAAAGTTTTCAATTTTGCACTCGGTGACCTTGACCTTTGACCTGACCCAAATTTTTTTGATGGATTTGTATAAGCTTCATTAGATCTATTCACATATACAATATCAAGCCTCTAGCAATTGTAATTAACGAGCTATAGCAAAATCTAGATTTTGGCCTTTTGACCTCTGTGACCTTGACCTTTGACCTGACCTTTGTGAAATTTACATAATGATGTTCAGCTTCACATGATCAATACACATACCAATTATGAAGGTCCTATCACTTCTGGATTAAAAGTTATGAGCCAGGTTAAAGTTGCGGACAGACAGACATACAGACAGACAGACAGACAGACAGGACAAAAACAATATGCCCCCGATCTAAAGATCCGGGGCATAAAAATTGATATTAAAATCCAGTATGTGTCAGTCTGTCAATTAACATAAATCCAAAATACTACATACAGAGATTCCTAATATTGATATAAAAGATATGAAAAAAAATAGATGTTTTCAAAAAGAAAGTATCTGATTATCCTTTGATACTTCAACAGCAGCTTAGTCATGAAATGCCCACAACAGAATAGCATAATACATGCTGTATGTGGTACATTCTTGTACTTCAGATCCTGGTGATTTGTAGATGAATATTTTTGAGGCAGTTTGATCTAAGTACTATAGTTTTGTCAATTTTGGTCCACAGAAGAAGGGAAATCCGCATCAGAATAGGGTGTAACTGATTTTGCTATTGTTGAACAATAGTAACTATTGTTTTGGATTGAACTGCCTCTCCATTTGTAGTGTATATCAGAAGTGTCTAATTACCTTTTCTCCAACCACTTTTACTTCAATAGACATACCAGTACCAGGTAAAAGTGCATAAGGTTTGGCCTGAAAAGTAGAGAATGGATGAACTAAGCATATTGTAGATTTCTTGTTTACCTGCATTTACTCTTGTATTAAATGTGTTGTAGAAATGTTTCATTTTCACAAAGTATATAACTAATCAAAGGGAGATAAATCTAGCCTTTTCAAAGAGATTTCTAACATGGACATGCAAAGAAATCAAAGTTACATATTATATAAAAAGCAAACTCATAGCTCTACTCTTTGCTAATCCTGCAAGAACCATATACACATTGTAAATATTTGTTACATTCATTTCTAAAAGTGACTAATTTTATATTATGCCATGTTTGTTTTAATTTGACATAATAACAAGGCAATGCTCAAAATAGACTTAATTAGTTTACTTTATGTCTATAGGAGTCTAGGATGATGTTCATTTCGCTGAACTTGATTACTCTTTATTCAG
>MJUU01000001.1:175015-192112 GCA_002080025.1 Modiolus philippinarum | reverse complement strand
GACTTAAGCAGAAAAACTTAACGTGGCCACTAGACCGTGAAATTGAGGTCAAGGTCACATGACAAATGTCAGACTGGCATATACCCAAATAAATCTTGCTATAGGACAAATATTGTGAGTCCAGAGGCTACAGTTGCTTAGAAATAGACTTGAATGTAAAAATTTAACAAAGTCACTGAACCATGAAATTGAGGTCAAAGAAACATGACAGGTGTCAGACTGGCGTGTACCCATATAGATCTCCCTACAAACAAAATATGACGGGTCTACAAACAAAAAGAAAAGGACTTGAATGTGAAACTATGTCGCAGATTTTCTAAGTTCACTGAACCATGCAATTGAGGTCAAGGCAACTCGACAGGTGTCAGACTGCCGTGTACCCATATAGATCTCACTATAGACCAAATATGACAAGTCTAGGTATTATAGTTCCTGAGAAAAGGACTTGAATGTGAAACTATGTCGCAATGTTTATGTGCTTATTGAACCATGAAAACAAGGTCAAGGTCATCCAAAATATATGCTGCTGGAAAGGTCATCACTTGGTGGTGCTGTGGACCAAAGATGATGTTTGTATGTATTACCCTTGAAAAGTTATGAAGGTTTTAGAAAAAAGTTTACGCCGCCGCCGCCGTCGCCGCCGGATTGCTATACCTATGTCTCGCTTTCAGCGACTTTCGTCGCAGGCGAGACAAAAAACTAAATGTATTATATTTGATGACAATTGTAACTGTTTCCCAATAATAATGGAAACTGATAATGACGATTATATATAGCAACAGTCAATTTTGAAGTTCATTGTTCAACATTTAATGTACTGCGAAAATTGGTAAATCCCTTACTCATATATTTTTCTGTTCTTTGAAACTAATTTACTTTGGCTAATAATGTAATTTTTACATATTTTTGTTAATGATGGGGTTCACAGCTGGAAAGTACTGTCATTCCAAATGAAGCGAGTAACTTCCGTAGCACATATTTATGCAATGTATAAGTTTTGACACTACCTACGAAAAAATTTCAAAAACTAAATTTTTAGTGTTTATCCCAAGTTTAGTTTAATAATAGTTTATTGCATTGAAATACAATAGGATTTGGCATCAGTCATACCAATTGAAATATACCACGGAAATTTATGACAGCATGGTAGATATACACATACAAAACGCAACTTTTAACATTAGAATATCTGAAATAAGTATACGTTTATTAAAAAACTTGAAAAAGGTGATCTGCTCATCACAACAGATACAAGCGCCCATAGGCAATCCTAGTATTTGCAAGAATTTTCTCACAAAGCGAAGTGAAGTTATCATCCGGAAACCCTAAATTTAGATTTTGTCTAAATCAAGGGCACTGATCACGGTCAATATCAAACTTGACCTGTATTTTATGAATAGAAACATTATCTCAAAATATTAAACTTCCCTTAAAAGCATCCGGAAACGAAAGTGTGACTGACAGACGGACGGACAAAAGGATTCTATATACCCCACCTTTTAAGGCGGAGGTATAAAAAGAATATAGATGGATATAAAAGCTAGCATATATCACATGAAAAGATTTGTTTGTCTTATGAAAGTACGCATGTCTACTAAAATATTAAATTCGTTTTATCACTCAGATTGTCATTACTAATTTTGGCATAATGTTCACATCTTTGAATTTGAAAACAGTTGACATCTAAGAAGGAAATGAAAAACACCCTCATAAGGATCACCACAGGGGCAATCTTGGTAGTGGTATTTTGAAATATAAATGCTTGCCATGGTGGTTTTCAGAGCACTACATTAATGTCTCTATCTGGCGTGAAGTATATTTAGTATTCTGTCATCCTCATTATAATTATTTTGTGCTGAAATAAAAATTGATTTGAAGTTTTGCTTTGGCAACAATACCTTCAGCTTTCATGGCTTAAGTTATTCCAAAGGTTTAAAAGTTTACAGTAGACAGCATGAAGGATTTTTCGGTAACTTTTAGTTTTCATATTGATATGACATTTATAATTATCATTATATCTGAGCGTGTATTGGTTTACAGACAACTATTGACCAATGCGGGTAGCCAAAGTTAGCGGAGTATAGAGATTTGCAACAGAAAGATTCTCATTAGTTTTAAACATAAAAAAATTACAAAAAAGGTATATAAATATACATGTATATAAATATATTGCATGTTTCCAAATAAAATTGGTTTTTCGTACCAGGACCGAAATCAAAGTACTGAAAGTGTTTGCAGGTGGAAAAGTGACACATCCGCTTCTTTTACATCCTTTGTGGCATGACCGTGTACTTTTGGTATATAGTTGCGAAATACAAAGTTTAGTTGCTTTCCTATGAGCTGAAACAATTTTTTCATGATTGCCATTGCATTCACTACACTTAAATGTATTGTCCAAGTTTTTGACCATAATGTGTTCAGTCGGCATGCATTGTTTGGGAGATTATTAAACACAATGCAGTCGAAGATTTTCTTTTCCTCAACTTTCTCCGTTTTCATGGCAACAATACGTGGTCTAACATGATATTTATGTTTGAACTTGACTTCAACTTAATTGTGAAATTTTCTGACATTTCTGTCAATTCTTTTATTATTCTACCTTTGCACATGATTTTGTATATGCTTTAAGAACATATGGAATACACAAAGGGGTTTGACACAACATTTCCCGTTGCTATGGTTACGGTACAATAGTTGTATCTGAATTGATTTACTAGACCAAAGTGTTAGTAAACTTTTTGATCCACTTTGGTTATTCGGCATGCTGGATTTAAGAGATAACTCTTTAACTTGGTAGCACTTTGAATGCAAAAAATATGTTTTTTTCACAAGATTGCCCGTTGCTATGGCAAAATTATGACAATCGTCAAGAATTCTACCATTTAACTTGCTATTAAATCATTTGTAAACAGTTTACCCATTTTTAGTCAATCAGCATGCATGTTCTGCAAGAAAATATTTATAAAATAACATCTTTAATAAGCATTTTATACCTTTTTGGGTAATAAAATAGCAGTTACTATGGCAACGAGAGAACCAATAACATAAAGATTTGTCATTTATGTTCGAAACAATTGAAATGCATTGTATGTAGCAATATATTTGATGTGTGTAGTTTTATAGCAGTTGAATTAAATAGAAAGAAGAGAATTCAAGATGTTGATGCAAACTATAAAAAAGTCGTTGCCATGGCAACAGAGTATGTTCATTTTGAAGATTGAAGTATTTTTTGTGCTAATAATAGTGTCCTCTATAAAACACACAAATACTGTCAAGATCTGATATTAGGCCGATTTTGGCCCTTCGTGACTCTACTCCTTTGATTTTCTGTTTATCGAACTAATATCATTTGATCTTTGAAACTACAGCTCATAAAATTTTGTCCAAATAAACAATTAAACTATATAAAATTTGGAGTTTAATGGTGAAAAGTTCGTTGAAATAGGATGAGAAATGACTTCACAATATTTTTTTTGAAAAATGTGGTTTTATATGAAATATATAGGAAAAAATTGCAGGTGACTAATAATTATGTCCAATGAGTGTACCTACCCTCATCTGTTAATCAAGTACACTATGCAAAAAAGGGCAATGAAAGTTCAAAAGATAAATTTCCTACATTTGTAATCTATTCAAAGCACAAATTGATAAAAAAGTAGAAAAATTGAGAATAAAAATGTAAACATGTATTTTTAACCCTGAAATATCAATGGAACATACAGTAGACAACAATCACATTTTAATATATTTAAAATTAAGTGTGGAAATCCACACCTTCCTCGATATATTTAAAAGAGAAACTACATTTCTTTTGAATATTCACACATATTCACACAGTTGCAAAATTTAGGTACACAATAAAAGTATTTCCTTCTATAAAAGGGTATTATGGAAAAAAGAAATTTTGCAAGATTTTACTATCATGATAAAGAAATGATATTCCTTTTACTTATTTCGGACTCCTTATTTTGAAATATTAAATTTGGAATTGATATCTTTCCCTATTATTCTATTCGTAAAGCAAATACTATTAAATAAATGGTCAAAGTTGAGAACCCCTAAACTGAATTACCTCCCTTACAGCAGCAAAAGTAAAATAAATAAAACTTGGCTTGAGTTGAATCTTATGTAAACAAATTCTATAAAATTCAAACTTGCAATTTGCTTTCAAAACTTTTATGCTAGAATTATTATCTTTTTTTCATCAAAATTTTGTTTTTTATTGGGTCAAAACTAAATGAAACCAAATTGTATTGAAGCTGAGAGTACAAGTTCATATGCCTTCATAGAAAAAATGTTAGCATGTAAGAATTGTATTTAACTTGATTACTCTTTTGAATGGATTTTGGTATAAATTAAGTAAATCTTTTGGGTCCGATTTTAGAAACATTTATATTTGATATAAAAAGGGCAATAACTCTTACAAATGTACTTCACTTCCTTCATGACAAAACATTCATTGAAGCAGTGGTGGATTCAGACTTTCAGCTAAGGGGGGCCCGACCTATAATTTTTCACAAGGGAGGTGGGGTGGAACCCAATTCTTTGAAAACCCCTAGGAATCTTAAATATTTTCCAACCTAAGGGGGGGCCATCGCCCTCCCTAAATCCCCACTGTTTAGGTACAGATAATTTTATGGTGACATCACAGCTTTAATTTGACCAAGCAGAGCAATAAAATATGTAAACAAACTACAACAGAAACCAATTGATTGGTGAGATTTTCTAGGTTTTTCATCTCAGTTTGTTATTTAATTTATTTGCACGCCAAAAATTTATATAAAGCATTCCCCTTGGTAGAGATGTATGCTCTTTATTTTTCTTAGATATGGTGTACTTGTACATGAGATAATATCTCATGTGTACACTTTCTTCAATTATCTAAATTAATGTAAATTCTAAAACCTAAGGATTAACTCCCGCCATCGTAGTTTTGTCCTTAGCTATATTTGATATTACTAATTATTCGGATTTCGTTTGGTTTTATGCATTTTAAACATTTTTGAAATTGTTCCTTTGTTTTGGGTTCTAGTGCTGCTGATGAGGAATTAATTTCCTAAATGGCCATACAGCTCATTAAAATTATTGCAGTTGGAATTAACATATGTGTTATGGTCTCATGTTCATTTACTCCATATCCTTTCATAAAAATATAAAAGGGGGTGGTAAAGGGGGGTCCCCAACACGAAAGAACATGCTTAGAAATTGCCGAAAACGAAACACGAATGATAAAAATGGCCAATCACGAAACACGGAAAATTGCTGCTCTTATTTCGCCGGAAACTTGAGAAATCATTATCATTAATGGTTATTCATGCATCCTATCTAAAGTTTTTTACCTGAAAGCTCTTGAAATCAATGAAAATCATTGAAATTTTGCTCTGTGATACTTTCCGGTACAGTTACAATTCTAATTGTAACAAGTCCCGATTTTTTTTACAGGAAACTGTGAACACGCACGAAACATAAAATATCCAAAACGAATCACGAACTGAAAATAGTGGACAAAAACGAGGCACGTGAAATAATGCCAACACGAAAACACGAGGAATAAAAACACAAAACACGAAAGCACGAATTTATAAAACGCCAAAAACGTTGCACGAAAATAACCCTTTACCACCCTCATAAAATATATAAAGCATGTTTTAGGCATTTTTGATATTTATTTTTGCAACAAGAGTTGTCAAAAGACAAAATAACTTTCCAGGGATTAGAGTTACGTCAATGCACAATACATTTGAAGGTTATACAATTTACATTTTTCATAATTGTATAGTTAAAGATTTTTAAATGTGAAATAAAGAAGTCACATTTCAAATATGAACTCCCTACCACTAAAAGAATAACCTCTAGGAGCATGGTTCCAAGTTTTTTTTTAATTGTCCTCTGGACAATGTCAAGGCTAAATGTAAAATATGCTCTCATTACAAGGAAGTTACATACCAACTATGAATACCCTACCACTAAAAGCCTACCTTCAAAAGGCAAGGTTAAAGTTTTTTTTTTTAAATTGCCCTCAGGGAAAGGTCAAGGTCAAAATGTCTACTAGTATGGTTTCATCATAAGGAATTCACATACTGAATATGAACACCCAACAACTAAATGTCTACCTTCTAGAAGCAAGGTTAAAGTTTTAAGAAATTGCCCTCAGGGCAAGGTCAGGGTCATAATGTCTACAAATATGGTATAGAAAGCAAGCTCTCATCATAATGAAGCCACATACCAATTACCAAAATCCTACCACTAAAAAACTAGCTTCTCGAAGCAAGGTTACAATTTTTTTTTTAAATTGCCCTCAAGGCAAGTTCAAGGTCAAAATGTCTACAAATATGGTACCACTAGAAAGCTCTCATCATAAGAAAGTTACATACCAAATATGAACACCCTACCATTAAAAGCCTATCTTCTAAAGGCAAGGTTAAAGTCTTTAAAAAATTGCCCTATGGGCAAGGTCAAGGTCAAAATGTCTACAAATATAAACCACTAGAAAGCCCTCCTCATAAGAAAGTTACATACCTACAACTTAAAGCCTACCTTTAAGAGGAGAGGTTAAAGTCTATTAAATAGAGCCCTATAAAATTTTTACATAAAGTCAACCATAAAATGCAGGTCACAGATACTTAATTGTTGGTGCTTTGGGTACTAATCATAGAGGTGAATGTTACAAGGCAATATCATAATGGTATTACATGTATGTACAGTTGATGAGATATGGACCTAAATGTAAAATTTAACCAAAGTCACTCAACCATGAAAAGTAGGTCATGGACACTTAATTGTTAAAGCTTTGGTTGTACTCATTAAGGTGAATGTTATGATTCAACATCATCATGGTATCATGTATAGTTGATGAATAATGGACTAAATGCAAAATTTAAACATAGCCACTCAAGTGTGAAATGTAAGTCATGGACACCTAAATATTCGTGCATTGAGTAGTACTCACAAAGCTGAATGTTGTGCTTCAATATCATAAAGATATCACTTCAGGTTACTAAACTATGGACCTAAACACAAAATTTAACTGCAGGACTTACATATGGACGGATGGATAGACATGTTTAAATCTATATGCCCCTTCCACTTTTTGGCAGGACATAAAAAAAAAAGCTCATACTACGCATATCTTCAAAATAGTATTGGAATAAAAGTTCATGTTTGTTTTAATTTGTATTGCTACAACCCTAATGGGTTTATGTTTGCAATTTAGATAAAGTTTAAGTATTACTAAGAAACAAAGGTTCAAAACACTTTTGAACTGAACAATGCCAATCAGACACGTAAATGTATATCACTTTGCTTTCGACTATGACTTTGTAATTGCATCTGTTTGAAAACGTCACATTGCACATTGTGACATTATGGACAGACAATGGAGACGGTAAGTCCACATTCTCTCAGGTCACTTCAGAATGGAAAATTCTGTTTTTTAAGGAGGTAGACCTAGGTTAAGGGATATAACTCTAAAAAATCATATGTATGTTTGTTTAGATCATTTTCACAAATATATTCTAAGCTTCTAAGTAACAAAGATGATTTTTATTCTGTTTCACANAGTAACATAGATGATTTTTTATTCTTTTTCAAGTCAATGCTTAAAAAGCATTGATGAAACTAACTATTTCAAACGTCTTACTGATTTAAAGAGTTATCTCCCTTAACCCAGGTCTACTACCTTAAGATATAAAAATCAAAATATTCATGGCAGGTATAGTATTGTTGATATATAACAATGGGTTGGGTTTTATATACATAATTAATCCTTCACTAATGCTCAGGTTTGAATAAAAAAACCAAGCCATTGTTTTAAAGACAACTACCATATATCTGCCATGAATGATTTCTTAATTCTCATACAGCTTAGCCATAATCAAAAAATATTTTGCCACTCTTCTTAGTGACATTTTTAATTTCTTAACCCTTTTTTGTTAAATTTCAATTTAACATGCCTCAATTATCATACGTGTATTTATAGCATTGGTGAATATACATTATTACGAATGGGTTTTCAAAACTTATTGCGTATGGGTTTTCAAAGCATTTTCCCAGTACCCATTTAAGAGGACATGCTCTGACAAGATTAGTCCCCCTTTTTTCCACAAAATATTCAAAGAGGAGTTATCTCCCCTTCAAAATTTCTAACAGCAAACATATTATTTCATGCACATCTTCTGATGGTGTACTTCAACTGTGTAACATTTCAACAAAATCAAAACAGACATACGAACGGACGGACAGGTTGATTCCTTTATAACCCCTAAAACTTTGTTCGGGCACAAGACTATAACAAGCTAGCAGCAACACTTATCGGTAATGTCTGTATATTGAAGATATATCATGATAAGGAAGGGTATTTGCCAAAAATACAAGTTGTTGGACATTAAAATTACCCAAGCTTCAAATAATTGCTCTCTGATTTTTTTTTTTTACATTTTGATGCTGTCATAGGTGAAATCGTGACAGTTGATAAGCATGGATTTTTTAATTGGACTTCCCTTCCCATGACAAGACAAATCAACTTTGTTTAGAGTCATTTGAATAAGGTCATTACCCTAGAAGCAGCTTATTTTTATTTTGTGAGAAATAATTTTGAATACAGGAACTAGTGTCAAGCATGACAAATACGATTTTGTGACATCTCAATAATCTAATTTGAACTTCAATATTATTCTGAAGAGAAAGTGATGTCAAGCACAGATCATTCCATCAATCAATTTGCCATTTATTAAACTGAGGAACTATATGTAATGTAATCGTCATGAATTGTGTTGTATGAGCAATGGATTTTCATCCAATGATGTAATGTTATTCAACATTTTAGCCAATAAAAATATTCTGGTGTAAGCTTTTCAAAAAATCAGCCAAACTTCCTTCATTCAGTTTGAATTAGAGAGGATTTAGAGAAGGCAGATTTTAATTTTTAAACTTTAAACCTGATAATTTTCATTTTGACAGGTTTTGGCTGTACTGTTATTCCAGTATGATAACACTGAGCTGATATGATGAGACATATAAAATTCTAAACAATATTGATAAAGTGGATCAAAAAATTTTCCCAGTCAGAGATAAAATTACAAGAGGTCATAATTATACAATATACAAGAAATATAGTTGTACTAACAGAAGGAAATATAGCTTTTCACAGAGAATAGTTGACAACTGGAATAAATTACCAAATAATATTGTCCAAGCCAGTAAATATTTTTAAAAGTCGATTAAATGAACATTGGAAGAACTTTCCTATGAAATTTGAGACAATTTTTTATGGACCGGAAGCTGGACTACAAGCAGAAAATATTGAAATGGATCAGAGAGGCATTTGGCCTATAAGATGATCTCTAGGACAAGGTAAACAAGGTATAAACTGGTTTACCTGTACGTGACAAGTTCTACATTTGGCTTACCTGAACTTTTCTGGCTACCTGTATAACAAGGTTAAATTTATCAGAAATTCCAAGATTATCTTCTTTGTTTGACTGTAATTGAAATGAAACAATATCAAAATATAATAACTCTCCCACATTTTGTATTTACAGTAGCAGAGTACAAAAACTAGAGGCTCTCAAGAGCCTGTAGCTCACCTGGTCTTAGGCTATCATAGACAATAACCTCAATGATAAAGGGTCTTCTTTTCTAGTGTGATAATAAACCTAGATGTAATATGGCCTACTGTGTCAGAGGAGATGATCATTGTATGCATTTCCCTTAGGGTCCTATGTTAAACTATTCTTCCCGTTGGGGGGGGGGCATGTATGGATCTAAAGTGAACTTCCTGGACACTTTTTTCAAAGTGGGCCATCAAAGTACCATTTTTACCAAGTTTGGTTCAAATAGAAAAAGTAGTTTCAGAGGAGATGATCTATAAATGTGTTTTTCCCATTGGGTCTAATGTTAAACTAAGTTCCCCTCTGATGGCCATCTAGGATCCGATGGGAACTTCCTGAACACTTTTTTAAAGGGGACCAACTGGACAGTTGTGACCAAGTATGGTTCCAAATTTTGGCCAGGTAGTCTCAGAGAAGATCTTTGAATGTTTTTTCCCACAGGGTCCAATTTTAAACTAGTTCCCCGCTGGTGGCCATCGGGCATCTTGGATCTACTGGGAACTTACCTGACACTTTTTTCAAAGGGGACAAATTAAGTGCTGTCGTGACCAAGTATGGTTGAAATAGGCCAAGTAGTCTCAGAGGAGAAGATCTTTAAAATCAATGTGTTTTCCCATAGGGTCCAATGTTAAACTAAGTTACCTGCTGGCGGCCATCTTAGATGAGGTCCACAACTTCCATTATGAAGATAAAATGTAGTCCTTGACATACTAAACATTTTTGCTTTAAATCTTAACCTCTATCTCAAATCTTTATTGAAATACAAGGCAAAATGTATAAAGTTACAAAAAATTTGACCAATAAAGGACAATAACTCCTCTATATGTATTCAGATTTTATTCAAAATTTATGGGTGGGTAGATCTTGATATGCTGAACATTTTTGCAATTTCAAGTTGACCTCTATCTTTTATAGTTTTTTGATAAAAACTAAAAAAATATTAAAATTTTGCAAATTTCGCAGAAAAAGGAAAATAACCCCAATATGGGTTTCAGATTTTCTTCAAAATTGCAGAGCAGGTAGCTCTTTTCATGCTGATTACTTTAACCTCCCTCCCCCACCCCCCAAAGTAAGATTTTTGATATCTGTAATGGTTTTTGAATTAATTGCCAAAAACAACAATGTACCATATGTGCTACTTTAATGAATGGCAGCCATGTTGGTTGGGCCTCCGACTAATCAAACATAATTTTGAATCCAGATACCCTGGTAATGAATCAAGCCAAGTTTGATTAAAATCAGAGGAGAAAATTTTTGAAAAAGTTTATGATGGGCGGGAAGACACACACCTACAGACACCAAGTGATGGCAATAGCTCACATGGCCTTTTAGGACAGGTGAGCTAAAAAACCAAAAGATTTCTACACAATTCATTTAACAATCACTGTTTGTTCAATGTGAAAAAATGGAATGTCCTCTTACCAGGCATTCTTTAAGAATTAGGCATCGGTTTCCAGCCTCATATTTCAGATAATTGAAAGTAATCCATCTTGAAAAAAGAAGCCTGCAAACCTAGAGAGATAGTTTGGATATACCTACTTAGATCACTTGAGGCTTGTGGACTTGATGAGAAAGATGAGAAACATTTAAAAAGAAAACATTTAACACATCTTTTAACAAAATTGTTTTAAGCTAATCTTTTTTTAAAGTTGAGTTTTGAAGAATAAAATTACTGTTATTTTACATGCTTTAACATACAATAAACAAGGAAAGGATATGGAGTAAATGTACATGAGACAAAGTGTCTACAAACACATGGTAAAACCAAACAATGGAACAATGCTTTTATTAATGTTCATTATCTTGAAGTCACCATGAGGACTTCAACAATGAGCTTTGCTCATACCTCATACCGTATAGCGGGTTATTTTCGCGGGTCAAAAATTTCGCGGATTTGAGTGGAAAAAGTATGCCAAAAATTTAAGCGTTTTAAATTTTCACGGATTATCAAAGATTCTGTATATATTATAAAGATACCTAAAATATTCGCGGAATTTATTTTCGCGATTTAAGTCCATCCGCGAAAATACGCGAAAATTAAAACCCCGCGAAAATTTCCCGCTATACGGTAGTAAGTTCAAGATGGCCCCTAGCACCAATGGAATTCATGCTAGATGTCAAGCAATGCTACATCAGTGCATACAAACAATAACAGATAGTTTTTTTCAGAAGTAAATAAATCTGTAATTGTTACACATCGAAAAATTTTTGTGTGTATGAAATATTCCTGTCAAATGAATGGTATATACTGATACCAACAAAAATGTTTTACAGATATTTCAAATGGAATGTCCTCTTACCAGGCATTCTTTAAGAATTAGGCATCGAAAAATATTTTCGATATAATAATGTACAACATCAAAGTTAAGTTATAATAAAAGAATGAGGCTATAAAAGACCTAAATTGATCAATTGACGAATATTTTGCTTAGACCTACTAGGTTTCTCAATATTTCTAATTGATCTATAATTCATATGTATTTATATAGCTTGCTTACCAAGAGATCACTCCCATCCAACCTGGTAGTGTCAAACATTGCTGACGCCAACACCCAATGGACCAATGAAAACATGTCTAGCTATACAAGTGTTTGAGCTATCGAGATTGAACTATGTTTAAGGTAGATCGACACTATTACACAGAGCATTTGATTGGCGCATTTGTGAAACACAAGTCGGATGTGGAATTGACTTGATTTTCCAGCCGAAATATTCCTTATTTGACCTTTTCATTGTGACGTCATAATAGATTGACATACACTTTCCCACCAATTAGCTCCCTTTTATCATAAATATTGTCTGCTTTGTAAACTATATAAAATATTTCTCTAAATCAAATGGTGACAAATAGATTTGATTAGCTCAACTTAAAGCTGAAATGTATACCTCTGAAATGTCAAAAAATAAAAAAAAATCTATCTGATGTTTATTTCATATGAAAGCTAAACAATAAGCATGCTCTCACATTTCTCTATATATTCTTTGTAAATATTGCTGAAAAATACCGAATTTGGTCTGATTTTCAAAGCCTGATTACAGGAAAAGATGATCGGTGACAATTCATTTTTATTTTATTTTTTGAACAAATGGGCTAAGAACTACAAAATATCATAAAATAAAAAAATTCTGTCTGATAATTTTATTAGGCTTGAACTACCTTAAACTTAAACAAAGGGACCAGAAAAAGGGTTGAGACATTCATGGTGTTCGAGCTATTGCAGTTCCAGTCATCGAAATTCAACTGTATTGAAATTCTACTATTTGGAGAAATCTTTTCTGTTTGTCAACGAGTACTTTGCAACTGAATTTCATAATAATATTTTATAGCGTTTTCCTTTTTGATTGGGGGAGGGGGGTCCTTAGAGGGTTTCCATTACAATGCTGGTTTGTACTTATTGTTTACAGTTGTGTGGCAAATTCTTGTTTTTTTTTTAATTGCTAAGAACTTTTCTTGTTTAACCACTTTCTTTTTATAACAACTATACAACCATCAGAATTATATTAATTGGACAAGTTCCTTTACTTGTTATATTTTGGCAAAAGCCTGTTACAGTCCAGAATCACTTAGATTCTCTCAATGGGTTGTCTCTAAAAAACAAGCAATGCCATATTCTTGATTGAAAATGTGTATTGTAAAAGACAATTTACTGTCCAGTACATGTATTAGCATGTAATCTGTGCAGCAGTGGAGGATATTTGCAGCCAGACATTGCAAAGCAGCTGCAGATTATTCAAAGGACTCTTTATAGTGTTTTCATAAAGGCTTTTTATTACATCAGTTCCTAAAATATTGATTTATTTTATGAGTTCAAACCATAATACTTATTTCTCTAATTTCTAGCAAATTTATCCAACGCCTGACCGGTGTGATAAAAATATTTCTCGTCTCTAGTGAGAGAACAACTCGCGTGGAATTTCCCGCCAAATCTATTCGGAACATAATCCTCGGTGTTTTACATTATGTCATTAGAGAAACATTTTCTACAACTTAAACACGTTAATTATGAAATTTCTCACATCTTGTTAAATAAATTTTCAAATGTTTAAAAACTCGGCAAGCCTCGTTTTCAAACATTTGCAAAATTTATTTAACTCGATGTGAGAAATTTCATAATCAACTTGGTTCTCGTTGTAGAAACTATATTTCTCTAATGATATGTCAAGTTAAAACCAGTTTTGACCCATTAGATAAATTTTCATATTCAATGTATGTTGAATAAAGCCCTGTGCTATTTCCCGCCAAATCTATTCGGAATACAATTCTCGATTATTATTTATCATTAGAGAAATAGATTACACCACTTTATCCCGATTATTTCCATATTTTATCCACTCTTGATAGTTAAATTAAAAATTTTTCAATGCTCTGCAAGCCTCGCAATTAAAATTTTAAAATTTAACAATCTCTAGTGGATAAAATATGGCAATGAACAGGATCTTGTGGTGTAAAAGATCATTCGTATCAATTTCTAAGTATTTTTAGACTGTGTAAACCAAACAATGTTTAGACTGAATAAAATCTTCAGTCTCAAAGAGGTTTGGTTTAGACAGGTTCCACTGTATATGTCTTTTTTGATAAAATCATACCTTTGGCTCTTCTATGGGTTGGAAAAAATTAAACTTTACATTAAAACCTCTGAAATGAATAAAAAAAAATTTACATCATTTCTGTCAATGAAATTAATAGTCTCTTTTCCTGGTTTCTAACACATAAAAATAAAATGCAATATTAATATGACCTCAATCTTTCACACTGTAAGAAAGACAAAGTATAATATTTCTAAACATGCTCAGTATTAACTTCTTAACTTTTTTTACAACCTGTAAATTAGAGCACATAAGTGCACATTCATGATTGATATTCAAATTATCTTGACTATAAAAAAAGGAATTTTGAAACTTAAGGATGGTCACTCCTCAGGTTTTTGAAACTGTCTCCGACTTTCGGAATTCTCTTATTTTATCCACCATGATACATTAGAAAATTTTGTACACTGACCCCGACTTTTCTATTCAAAATATATTTGTATACATCTTGAATAAACTTTTGACAAAATTTGATGAAATTCTTGATATATCTTCATTGTATTTTCCAAGGTTGATTTCTTTAATGCAAAGTAAATGAAAAATCAAGAGGAGTTCGGTTTCCAGCCAAAATTTTAGGCACTTATTTCTCAATGAACAGGCACACTGACCAATCAATATTTTTTGCTTAAACTGATGTATGATCGATGTTCTAATAAATAAAGATACCAATTTTAATATCTTGATGTAATGGACTTGAGGAGTGACCATCCTTAAGGAAGTCTAAAAAGTTTGTTGCTTCAGTTCCTTTTGTCTTAACTTTGATTCTTGTAATCTTATGTTTATTCCTTCAGTATTCTACTGCCTTTTCGTTTAATGACAGATTTCAAAACATGTACCAGTACTTATGGAGATAATGACTTTAGTTCTGTACTTTTATCCATTTATTTTGAGTGCATTTCCGTTAAGAAACTTGTATATAAACTCATGAATCGTCTTTTGACATTTGGATAATAATTGCCAATATTTTCTGTAATGTGTCGTTTCCATCATTTTAACCTAGATGGCATGATCACTGTTTCAACAGTGAGCAAAAATAAAAATGAAACAAATCATTACAGATATGTTGAGGATAACACCTTTTCTATACAGTATATACAATGTGTTTTAGCAAAAAGTAAATTATTATGCAAATGAATGATAATGTGTTGGTAAGGTGAGCTGCAAAGGTAGAATATATGATTCCAATGTTAACACGTTTAAAAAGATGATTGTCATCACTACTAGCATTCAAAATCATATATTCTACCTTTGAAGCTCACCTTACCAACACATTATCATTCATATCATATAGAGCTGCATGCAACACTATTATCTATATATATTATGCAAATGTTGTTTACCCGTGGTACAAATTTCCAACTTGCATTAGGTTTCATGATTTCTGCCTCAAGTATCTATGTCTATGAAATAGAAATCAAGCTGTCTTAAAAAAGATCATGTCAGTAGGTATTACCTTTCCCAACAATAGTTTGTGGTAATTGAGCTTTCAAACTATTAAGTTTGTGAGTGAGTCGGCCACATTTATACACATCAATAAACTCCTCCAAAATCACTTTTATTCCTATAAAAATATGGAACTTAGTGGATAGATATTAAAAAAAAAAAACAAACTATAAATGAAACTGCTCAGATATATCTGATACCCCTTAAATTTGTTGTTTAAAAAGGAAATCTGCAGCTCAATGGTTGCAAGCAATTTTAACAAGAACCATTAGATGTGTTCTCCATGGGTTTAGAGCTGGAAGTGGAATTGACCTTTCTAAGGAAGAGGAATTGTCATCAAAAGTGCACATGAAAATTGGAAGGTATGTCATTGGAAATGCTAAAAATCAGTAAACGCACCAAAGATGCGAAAGCCAAGTTGCGAACATTTGTTATTTTCATAAGTACATCATCGGATAGGCAAATAGTTGCATATCAGCATATACCGGTACATTCTTTTATTTCAATCAGAGATTTATAATGGAACTTTTGAGGAAGTTTGACTTTGTCCTAACTTGACTAAAAGTCAAAACATTCCAAGTTCCTTTCCAAAAAAAAACTTTTGGCAGGGGTTCTCCCTTAAAATCTAGTTTTTTATTTTATTATTGCTGAAATTGAAAGTGTGTATCAGAACACCTTTTTTCTAATAATTTCAAAAAAAAAAAAAAAAATGGCTGAAGTTCCCCTTATAATCTAGTTTATACATATTTCTGAAATTGTGAAGCAGAATTTTTTTTTTGAAAGATTCAGTGTTCTGGTTTGGTTTCCATGGCAACTAAAAGCTCCACTATCCATAACAGCCCATTTCAGACCACCATCCAAAAAAAAATTTGGGCAGGGGTTCCCCTTATAATCCAGGTTATAAATGTTGCTGAAATCAGTTTTAAAACATTCCAAGTCCCCCTTTCAAAATAAAGATTTGGCAGGGGTTCCCCTTATAATCTAGTTTATACAAATATCTAAAATTGCAAAGAAAAATATGTAGCAGAATACTGCTTTTCTAAGATTCAATCTTCTGGTTTGGTTTCCATGGCATCTGAAAGCTCCACTATCCATTAAAACACATTTCAGACCACCATTCAAAAAAAATTTGGGCAGGGGTTCCCCTTATAATCCAGGTAATACGTATTGCTGAAATCAGAACATTCCGAGTCCCCCTTTCATAAAAAAAAATTTGACAGGGGTTCCCCTTATAATCTAATTTATATTGTGATGGAAAATACCGGTATGTAGCAGAACACCTTTTTTTCCAAAGGTTCAGTGTTCTGGTTTGGTTTCCATTGCAACTGAAAGCTCCACTATCCATTACAACCCATTTCAGACCACCATTCAAAAAAAAAAAAATGAGCAGGGGTTCCCCTTATACTTCAGGTAATATGTATTTCTGAAATCAATAATTTACAAAAAATCCGAATACACA
>MJUU01000001.1:78539-100765 GCA_002080025.1 Modiolus philippinarum | reverse complement strand
AGAACACAAACCCTAACCCTTACTCATTATCTTAAGCCGAAACTTTTCCTAAACTAACCAGTTAAAGGCAAGAGTTCCTTTTGGCACCCCACCATGTATCTCTATGTTTATTCCGTCAACAAAAGGGTGCCATATGGAACTCGTTCCAAGGTGAACACAATAATTTCATAACCTAAGGTAGTGGGACCCATTAAGTAAAGTAAGACCGAACGGACCAGATAATCAATTTTAGTCCCACCCGTCCAATACTGACAGAGTTTCTCTGAGATGAAATCAAAATACCATGATCAGTTATAAACAATAGATAAATACTATTCAAAATGTATGTATGTATGTACGGTTTGTACCTAATAAATATTAGACAGGGGAGTCAACAAACATCATAGTTACAAATATTTCTCGTCTCACTTCCTTCGTTTCACATGACGGAAGTTAAACTTACAAAAGAAAAGCTGAATGATGTCGGCAAAGGTTGAAAAATATTCCGTAAATGTTATCAATTTCAAAAACTACAAATTGATGTTCTAATATCAGAAAAAAAATTTTAATGAATTTATGATACCACTATTATAAAACAACGGTAGTAGAATACCGAAGGAACAAAGCACAAATCAAAGTCCAGAGACAAGGCAAAAGCAAGAACACCAAAAGACGGAAGACCAAAGACACCACATGCCCACAAAACACACGAACATTACATATACAACATAAATAATTAAAGCACTAACAGTGTGAACTCTCAATAAACAAGAATGACATCAGGTGCCCCGGAAGGGTAAGCATGTCCTGTTCTGTGCACAGCACCCGTCACACTGTCAGTGGGTCAATCCGTAAAGCCAAAACCGGTAATGTTTTTTATAAAATGATTTTTTCAACAATACTAATAAAATGATTTTTTATTAAAAATTATTTTCTTATGCCAATCGTTGAATTTTTTTAACCGGGTTAAAATTTTAAACAATAGAAAATCAATGAATTTTTTTTTAAAACTATAAATTCATATTCCAGTATTGAAAAATCATTTGCTTGGCTCTCAAGAGCCCGTATCGCTCACCTTGCCCATGGCCGACACGGACAGTCCAAATAACCTCAATGATAAAGGGCCTCATTTTCAAGTATATTATTTGCTTCTTTCCTTATGGCATCCATTTTGAATGGATGAAAACTTACTGGTCATTTTTTATGGGAACCAATTAAGGACTATTGTGACCATTTAGCTAAGTTTAGTTCTAATTAGCCCACTTTCAGAGATCTTTAAATGCTTTCCCGAATGGTCCAATTTTGTATTTTCATCATTGGCAGCCATCTTGGATGTAATGCCCACTTGCCGAACACATCAAGTAAGGACTATTGTGACAAAGAGTTTGGTTCCAATTGGCTAATAGTTTCAGAAGATAAGATCTTTGAATTTGTTTTCCCATTGCAACAAATGTTTAACCTTGTTCCCCGCTGGCGGCCATCTTGGATGAAGTGCAGACTTACTAGACATTTTTTGAAAGGGGACCACTCAAGGACTATTGTCACATAGTTCAGATTCAATTGACATTGATTTTTTCCGCAGAGAATATCTTTGAATGTTTCCTTAGGGTCCAAAGTTAGACTATGTTCCAGGATGGCGGCCATCTTGTATGTAATGCGGACTTGTCACAAACAGTTTTCAAAAAGGGTCAACTAAAGTCTATTGTAGCCAAGTTCGGTTCCACTGATTGGCCTTGTTGTTACATAGAAGATCTTTTAATGTTTCCTATAGGGTCAAATGTTAAACTAAGTTCCACGCTAAGAGGCCTGGCAACTTCATCATTTTCAATAAATTGTAAACTTTGACATACTGAACACTTTTGCAATTTACACTTGACCTCTATCTCAAATCGTTTTTAAATATATGACAAAACGTATAAAATCACCAAAATTGGACCTATAAAGAGCAATAACTCCTACATGAGCACTGGATTTTCTTCAAATTTGCCAAGTTGATAGATCTTGATATGCTGAGCAATTTAGCAATAAAACCTTAACTTCTGTCTCAAACTGTTTTTTAAATACAAGACGAAATATATAAAATCACGAAAATTTTGACAAATAACAGGGCATTAGATTTTCTTTAATATTGGGTAGATCTTAATATGCTGATCATTTTCGAAAATATTAGACAAAATATTTAAAATCATGAAAAAATTTGACCAATAAAGGGCAATATCTCCTCTATAGGTATTATCAAGCCGCTATAACTCTTAAAGATTCAAATGTTTACAAACAGTTTACTAAAACCATTGAGTCTACAGTAATTAATTTTCTTGAATCAAATAATATTTTGGGAGAAAGTTAGGATGCGTTCAGAAAAGATAGACGCATAGAGGACCATATCTTTACTCTTCAAGGAGTTTGCTCATTGGCTAAATCGTATAAAAAGCCCCTATATGTAGCATTTTTAGATTTGTCAAAAGCTTTTGACCGAGTTTGGCGGGACGGTCTCCTGGAAAATTTGTCAAGGAAAATGTTGGAGACTAATAAAACAAATTTATAAAAATGTTCAAAATAAAGTTCTGTTTGATGATGTTGAATCTGATTGGTTCAACCAGGAATATGGTGTTAAACAGGGATGTATTTTATCTCCAACCCTGTTTTCAGTCTTTATGAATGACCTTGTGCAAATGTTAGAAAAAAGTAACATTGGTATAGAAATTTCGTCTAAACGTGTACGTTGTTTACTTTTTGCTGACGATGTTGTATTATTCGCTACATCGCCCGAGGATCTTCAGAAGTTGCTTCAAATATCCTACGAGTTTTCTAAAAAATGGAACCTTCGTTTTAATTGTAAAAAGTGTTTTAACCGAAGATAATTTATGTTGAACTAAAGAATTTTTATTTTGATTCTTTGTTTAATCCAATTTTTATGATTTGATCCTTTGTTTTATTTAATTCAATGATTAACATTTTGTTTATGATTTACCGAATCAAATAGTGAACTATAATTCTTATATGATTTGCATAATAGGAAATACGCTGATACACATGTATGATTGGTTGAATTTACTTCCGGTAGCAATTTCTGAAGTCGTTCATTTTTCGATAAACGACGTTGACCGAACTACATTTAAGTTCACCTTATAAATTCATACGCCGAGTGAATCAAATAGAACAAAAACATGTGATCGGATTAATAAAAGTAAGCATTTAATTACTTATCATCAAATTAAACGAATTATAAGGATTAAACACCGTTTGAAAGGAATTTATTGGAGTATAAACGGGGCCAAGTCACTCACAAACATATCATAAAAGTCCTTCGGACTTTTATTTGTTTGTGAGTGAATTGGTCCCGTTTATACTCCAATAAGTTCCTTTAAAACGATGTTTAATCCTATAATGAACTGCTTGTGATATGATTCTACTTCAATGCTTTGTATATTATACTAATGACAGAACGTTTATTTCAGGAGTGGACACTGTTTTAACTTTAAATGTAAATTTTGTATTAATTAATCAAAATATATAATTAGCTAGAGGTGTAATTTCTCCTTATTTGGATTAACTTTTTGATCCGTGAAATTTTCGTTCACTATCTAAATTCTCATTGGTTAATTCTTTTCTTTGTTCTATTTGAAATAAAAATCGATATTTATTCCGTATTTGAATTTTGGACTGTTCGGTAACATTTTGAAACACCCACCCTCCCACCTCTTTTTGTTATTTATTTTTCGGTTAAGCATGACATGAATTCAGTGGGTTCTTAATGTGGCGGACTTTTTGTGCCAAAAATATTAAGTTATACATATTTAATTATTTATTTATATGTATTTATTATTTATTATTATCATAAATATTAATTTATACATATTTAATTATTTATTTATATGTATTTATTATTTATTATTATCATAAATAATATTTGTATTTATTATAATTAATAATATAATTTATTATATGTTTATTTATATAGATAAATGCCATAATCAACTTGATAGTCTTTCTTTTATGTAACGCCTAGTCTTGCTATTTTTTTGTTGTTGGTGGGAGGCGCCCCCGTTGTAAAGGGGTAGTTTCTAAAAATATATATATATATATATATAGGTATTTAGATTTTCCTCAAACTTGTTATGTGGTTAGATCTTAATATGTAGAACCATTTTGCGATTTAAACTTAACATCTGTCTCGAACTGTTTATGAAATAGTGAAATATAAGGCGAAAATATAAAATTTCGAAAAAATTGACCGATAAATTAAGGACAGTAACTCATATATTTGTATTTGAATTTTCTTTAAAATTGCCATCTTAGAGCTTCATATGCTATCATATTTTTGTACTTTAAACTTAACATCTATCTCAAATTGTTTTTGAAGTAAAAGACAAAATATATAAAATCAAGAAAAATTTGACCAATAAACGGCAATCACTTCTATATGACCGTTTACTTTTCTTCAAACTTGATATGTGGTTAGATCTTGATATACTGAACCATTTGACAATTTGTTAACATCTATCTCAAACTGTGTTTTTTGAAATATCAGATGAAATATATAAATTGACAAAAAATTAACCAATAAAGGATAATAACTGCCAAACAAGTATTAAGTTTTTCTTCAAAATTGCCATGTGGGTAGAGCTTGATCTGCTGAACATTTTTGAAATTTTTGTTAAATAAAAAAAAAAAAGATAAATAACATTTACCATGGTAGCTCCAATGAAGAGGAACCTAAACGCATTTGAGAAGACAAATATTCATCAAATCATTTTGACAAACAATGCTGAGTGGTGAAAATATGCGATGGTATTAAGGTATGAAATGTTCAATGTAAACGCAAGGAATGTAAAATTTTTAATAGATTTATACAAATTATAAAAAGACTTTATTAAGAACCCCATTTTGACATTGAAATATAAGATAAGAAATATATACCTTCATGAAGGTATATAATGCAAGCAGCCCTTTAAGGATTTATAATAAAATGAGTTGCCACAATTTGTTCTATTATCCATTTATATTGATTTGAAATAAGTGAATGGGAATATAGTCGAAATGGATGAACTCATTTGGATACTGAAGTTTTGGAGTAAATAGCACAGAAGAAAGAACTTTAGGTTATTATTATGATCGACTTCACGATCTTGTGGAACGCTATGGGATATCCGTTTCCCAGATGACAACAGATCTTTCTCTTTGCCACTATAAAGTTTGATTTTCCTCTACCGGATATGACTTTACTACCGCAGTTGACATGTTCAACACGGCGGGTGTCTTATATTTATTATTTAAATGCACATTTATACCCATATACATTAGGGTTGAAGGCATACATGAGTAATAACAAAACCACAATAAAACAAAACAAAGATAACAAAATGAAAAATCATGCAGTTGTTGAGTCCACTCTCCTCAGCGCAAAAGACCTTGTAACGAATGAAGCAGTATACTGCACGATTTGTGGATAATTTAAACATACATATAATTTATCTGGTCTACTTTCAATATTTGGTATAAAACGTTTTATTTCCTGTAAATAGTTTTCTCTTAGTTTTGTGTTATTATTACATGAAAATAAGAAATGTTCTTCATCATCAATAGTGTTGGAATTGCAGTTCTTACATTTTCTGTTTTCTCGTTTAATATTTTTGTACCTTCCCCTTTCAATTTCTAAAGTATGATCGCTGACTCTTAATTTTGTTAGATAAGAAGCATGAGATGCTCAATCTACCGGTGCACATGGTCTCACCCATGTTTTTTTTTATTGGGTCCGTTTGTATATGCATTTTCTTTTCTGCGCCGTTCTCATGTTATGTCTTTGTTTCTTTTTTTCCGACGTTGCCATTGTCCTTGGATTGTTCTTTTTAGACTGACGTTTCAGTTCTCACTCGCTTTATTTAAATGAAAAAATAAAATACATAAATATATACATATATACATAAAAAAGGCTCTATCATCTACATTTTTTGAGAATTTGACAGTTGTAACTCCATATCGACATCTTTTGAATTTTAGTATTCCGAATATTCTGTTTTCACTGACACGACAGTAGTTGTCGAATAACTCATATCAACTGTAATTTTTAATTTCATTATTACTGGGACAGTGGCTCTGCTTAGCCGTGGACTTAGCCATCAACCTTATCAAGTTCTTCGTAGCTGGCCAAAATTTTATAATTTGAAGTCAACTTAACGAATACTAGCACACCACCCTTACGTACTGTACTAAATTGGAATAATGATTTTTTTAACCGTATCTTTGACTCCCAGACTTGTTAAGGAGGTCCCAATATCCCACATCCCTGTAAGTCTGGGCTAAAATATCCGTTCGAAAATTGAAGATATCCCAATAAGAATTGAAATATTTCGTATCCCTTGTTCAAAATATCCCATATCCTAATATAACAAGTCTCTTTAAATTTTGTCTTGACTTTTTAATTCAGTTTTCACTGAAGAAATGTAATATAAGTTAGAACCAAACGGCCACTATAGGAAAAAATAGTTCTGTATAGAATATGTTTGTATTTGCCTCTTGTTGCACTGTATACTGTCAGAGAGTTCAATAAAATCTTGAATCTTGAACACAAAGACACCAAATTATATGAAAAAGAAAGGAAATGGGGTAAATGTCAAGGAGACAACATCCCATATCCAGGTTAAAACGACCCAAAAGAAAGCATCTAGGGGTCACCGTACGGTCTTTTACACAGTGAGGAACCTCACACCATATATCAAGTCCTATATGGCCCCAAAAAGGTATGTACTACAATAGCAATTATTAATATAAAGTTAAAAACGGACAGAGCTGTCTTGCAAAAACTGTCATAAAACCCGACATAGACATGAAATATATCTAAAGCTACGCAACAAACACTTAAACAATCACAGAGCAAAGTTCAAGATTAATGCAAGACACATCATGCATGTCACAGAAAAGAAAAGGAAAATTTGGAAATAAAGAAGTATGGCCACTAAGGCGTGAATTTTGTTCATATGTTGGGTCATTTTCAGAATATGCTTAAATGTTGCCGAAAATCATTTAAGGTGCACTTATTAGATTTAAAATCAATATATGCCACATTTGTATGTTTTCTGACTTATTAGCTGTCGAACATGGCTGTAAATAGCCTTTTGTGTCCATTTTTAGCTATTTAACAGTGTTTTGGGAGATGGTACTACAAAAAGGACACTGAGAACCAAAACCAATTTTTTGTTGGGAACGTATAAACAGCTGCTCTTCCAAATGGAAGTTAGTTTATTTTGGTTCTTGATGTCCTATACAAGGAATTTTAACAAAAACCTATAAAAAATGTCAAAATCTGCCAAAATTGCATTCAAGCGACAAGTTCAGTGGCTGAATCCTTAATCCACATGTACGAAAATGCATTTGAATTGATTTTGTCCTGGTAGTGTATACTACAGATGATCTGTTAAAGCAGTTTTTGAAAAGATTTAATGCATTCTCAAAATTAGCATGCCGAGTGAAATAAATTCACGGGTAAATGGCCATACCTCAAGTTTAGACATAGAAATAAAAAATATTTATTTCTGTTATGGGTCGCCGATATTAAGATAATAACGATATTTATACCATTATTTCAGATTCGAGCTATTTGTCTAAACCGAAACCTCAACAACGACGTGGAACAAAATGCATAGAGAATTTAACATTGAGGTATTCATTCAAGAATTGAATTAGTTTGTTAATTAAATAGTGCATGGTCAACTTAAAAATCAACCATTAGAATGACTAGTTACATTACTCCCAGATTTCAAACAAACCTATATGACACCTTTTGCTGCTGTAAACACTAGTGTGAAGCTAGCCCATAATGCTGTAAACGACTCTAAATATACGCACGTGACGATGATTTTACACATTTGATGCCTCTTTTTATATCCCTTTATATAGTTATATAGTGATCATGGTGTCAGTACATCTGTACGTCCTTTCGTTCGTTCATCAATTTCGCCATTGGGGTACACACTTTGTGGAGACAACTCCTCCTAGATCACTCAGTAGAATTCACTGAAGCTTTCACAGAAATGTTTGATATATATGGCCATTATGCACAACATATTTAAAAAAAAAGATTTTTTTCTGGATTTTTTAATTTCTGGAATCAAATGAGGGAGAGGGGGTTATATATTCGTTAGCTTTACCAAGTTTTTCTATATAATATATTAATTAAATCAGGATTTTACATGTAAACAACCAAATAAATTGAATTTAAATTACGTAATAACAAAAGTTTTTATAATAGTGAAGCATGAATTAAATTTCGAATAATTAAATAGTCGTTCCTTTTTTTTTAATTTTAAATTTATATTTGAAATGTACCTTGTGTATTTTGACTACAAATATTTAACTGTAAACAAACATGCATAAATAGCCTTTAGAAATAATTAACAATGCGTTCAAAGAGCGTATGGAAGAACACCTTTTGAAAAAAGGTCTTCTATTTAAAAACTTTCTTTTAGTGATTTACCAAGCATAGATATATTATAAATCATATTACTTAATTTCGACCTTCGCCGAAAGCATTTTAACTTTATCACCTCTATTTTGTAAAATGTACATCTATCAAATGGAAAATACAAAAACCTTTTATTTCTAGAAAATTGAAAAGGATCTGCGACAACGTCAATCAGAAATCTGTATATCTCGTTGTCAATAATAGATAATTTCGAGAAGTGACAAACAATATTGAAGGTGAATACTTTGGGATGTTGCTTGTTGCGAAATATCATTATTCTTGATAATGTGGTCTGGATAGTTTAATTCGCCAAACATGTGCATAAATCATGTGAAAAACTACAGAAAATGACAATAAACTCTGGAAATGAACCTAACGGAATAAATGGCTTATCTGTACGGATAGAACGAAATGCTGAAAGGACAACCAGTGAACGTTTAGAACGTAATACCGACAGAACAACAAGTGGTAGAACAGAACGAACAGATCGCACCATAATTTTACCAGAATATACTCCAAATGGAAGACGAGTTAATTATTCTAGTCAACAAGAAAGGTTTGAAAATGGAAGTGCTATAGACACGGAAGACGAGTTTACTGTCCCGATACTTCCTATGGGATTAGCAATATTTTGTGGAGTTCTTAATTTTGTGTTACCGGGATTTGGTGAGTTAATTATTATTTCAGAGGTTGAACGCGAACACACACGTCATAAGCAATGAATGGATATGACTAAATGCACTTGAGGTAAAGTTTCTACAAATACATGGTAAAACAAAGCCACGGAACAACGCTTTCGCTGTTGTTCTTCATCTTGAAGTCACCATGAGGCCTTCAAGAATTAACTTTTGTTCATACCTCATAGTAAGTTCAGGACGACCCTAGCCGGGCACTGGTTTGAGCGGAATTCATTGATGGATGTCGAGCAATGCTATATCCATGTCTATTTACCCATGGATGCGGGATTGTCAAAAAACATAAACTGGCAAAGTGGTCTTACAATCGCTGTCATCCGTTTCCCGACAAAAAGACTAACAGAGGGCAATCAAAACACTTAAATCCCGGTTTAGGTTTTTTTATGCAAATGATCAATTTACCTAAGAAGATGCAAGACCATGTACATTCATATCACCAACTTCCGTCAGGTTGTTGAAATGTTTACTTTAGACCTAAAATCAATTCAGTTGATCGTTAAGACTTATAATAAGTTGCTTTTGAACCAAAATACAAATAATGCATCGTAAGATTATCTATATATATTTAAATTCAACAACATATTGTGAATGATCTTACAATTAGTTATGCAATACAGTGTAAACACATAATGAAGATATCAAGAGTAAATGATAAAATTACAGAAATAGCAAACACATCTTTTAAGTGTAATTAGAATTAAAATTCTGACCATTTGTTTTGAAGAGCCCTGCTAATGGAATAACTTGAGCAAAAAATTTTGAAAATCCATGAAATATATGAAAATATAATTGGAAGTTGATTAAATTTTATACACTGTCTATATTATACATTTTAAAGTGACCTATGACCAAGAAAATATGATCCATGTGCAAAAAATTTTAATACTGTTTGAATGGATAAACCCCGAGGGTATCGAATGCTTCTGAAAATCTGAGGCTTAGCTTGTACTTCCTTAAATGCACTCGTGTCAATAAATGATGATTAGAAATAAAAATCGGAAGATATCAAAATATAGAGATAACAGAATTTGTAAACGCTGCATTTGAAATGAAATTGATGATGAAATACATTTTGTGCTAAATTGTACCAAGAATGAATCTGCTAGAAATGACTTATATTCATCAATAAATATTATGAATCCAGATTTTATTCAAGATCAGCCACTCAATAAACTAAAACAAATTTTAAATCCAAATTTTCAACTTTTGTCAGCAGTAGCAGACTTTTTAAAGCAAAGTACAGACTTGTGAAAGTAAAGTCCACGTTGGCCAAAGTTACTCAATATATATCTGTATTTACATGTCATTTGTTGTTGTATAAACATATGTTTGTATATCTTGTATGTTTTGTCATTGTATTTGCTTGGCCCCTATGGGCGTAAATTTGCAAATAAATAAATTAACATTTTATTCCAGTCCAGACAATACTTTAGGTGGGGAAAATTGGTTCTTTCAATAATAAAACTCTAGTTTTTCTCCACAAAGTGCTTTTCAAGATTTCCTCAAAATTAAAGGGGACTTTCCTTGGATCATTTCAAACATGTGTAAAATTTATGAAAATCTTAATGATGTAGTAATTCAGAAAAACCATTCGGATTTCTCGGATTTTATCCATTATTACTATGTAATATTTTTGTCCATTACACCCAGTTTTCTAGTCATCAAAGGACTGTAAGCAAGATTTCATTAAATTGTAGATTTGCCATCCGTGTGAAAGAAATCAATAATGATTCCTTGTTATACTAAGAAAGCATTTTCCCGCCATTTTTTAAAATGTGAAATATCTTGAAAAACGAGGTCCATAACTTATCCATATTTTTAGCAAAAAATTTTCCTTTACCAATGCTGTTTCCATTTATGGTATCAATTTAAAATCGTAGATTTATTTAATTTCACCTTACTACATCCTTAAGTTGTCCTACAACATAGTACTTATTTTCAAAATATGCAATTTTTCATATAAGAAGTAAGTTTTCCACCAAAAATAAAAAAAAATTTTTAGCAGATTTGCTTCAGAAACTTTACTGTATAAAATTTCTGAAAATATGTTAAGGCTATCTCAAGAGTTAATTCTCAGAAAATGCATTATCATAAAACTAAGCTTTCAACAAATAAGAAAAAGAAGGGAAACGGGGAATGTGTCAAAGAGACAACGACCCTAAGGGGGGCAATAACAACTCAAAGCCACCATAAGATCTTCAATGAACGGTGAGGAAACCCCACACCCAACGGTAGGTCGGAGTTGGCCCCTAAATAAAAGAGTAATCAAGTTCAGCGAAATAAAAACTGTTTTCCGATTTTTCATCAAAATTAAAAGGGAGTTTTCTTTGATCATGTCCAACACTGTGTTAAAATAAAATAAAAAAATATGTGAAGGCAATGTCAAGCAATCAAACGGCATAGACCTTACTTCAAAATGCGCTTTTTTCATATAAAACTAAGTTTTTCCCAAAAATTGTTTTCAGATTTTCATCAAAATCGAAAGCCTTTGATCATGTTCAACTCTATGTATAAAGTTTATAAGAATATGTGAAAACAATCTTAAGTCATCATACGACATAGAGCTAATTTTCAAAAGATGCATTTTATCATAATAAAAGTTTTTGCCCTAAATTTTTTTTTCGATTTTCTTCGAAATCGCATCAAAATTGAAAGGGACCTTCCTTTGCTTAGGTCCAACAGTGAGTATAAAAATCTTAAAAACCTAAGTTATCGTACGACATAGATATGCTGATCGACAGACGGACATGCTAATTGCCATTTTATGGCAGGCCCTAATAAAACAACATAACAATACTGAAAAACACTGTCTGAATTTAAGCATACTGTTAAGCTTTCTGAGATTTTCAGAGCTGCATAGTCCCCTTCCAATCCATTCAGGAACTGATTTCAATGTAACTAATGTTGTAGCATCATCTGAACGTTTTCAAAGAACCTAAAACAGTTTGTCATTTATTGTTCCAAATGCACTCGGAATCTGCAAGATTATTATTTCTTAACTCGTTATGTAACTAATTCGATTAAAAAATGTTTCTGAATTTTGTTATCGGACGCGCAGCCACTGCCTAATTATAAATAGAACGGGTCATAGCGCGGACCTCCAAGAGAGCACCATATCAACTAGTTATATTATATTAATTAAAATTTTAATTCTTTTATCATTTTTTTTTATCTGTATACAAATTTTCAAGAAATTTGTCGAACGCATCCTTTCTTATTGTGGGCTGGCTTATTGTCGGTATCGAACAAAAACAACCGTAATTTTTTCCTGGCGCAGACGAAAAACTTAAGAACAAATTTTCTACATTTTTTATTCTATTTCTTTATTAGCTTTGAACATACATATTCATCAGCATAATACATATTACTTAAATCACAGTTATAATCCCGTTAGTAACAGTAATCGTATACTGCAGTTCATATACAGTTCATAATTTATTTTGTACACTTTGTCTAACAATTCTAACTTGTACACAACGATAATAAGAAATTTAGTTGATGGCACATGTCAAATCGTATTGGATATTTTAAGACACAGTTAAAACGTTGTGTTTAGAAATGTAGGCCAAACGAACAACAAATCCGCAACGAGCAGCATTTCATTATATCAATATAATATTGTTACGTGTTTAAGCATTAATTATATATCAATGTTTTTAAAAATCAAAAAAAAAATATTTCGATCATCGTTTCGATCGGAAATATGAACCTTTAAGGATCTTAATACAATAAATACCAAAGTTGTATGATAAAGGGAAAATTTTGTTATGATGTACACGTCACGGTTTCAAGGAGTAACCTCTCGTCAGCAGCATTTGAATCAAAACAATATGGAAAGCCATTATTCAAAAGTAGTAAAAAAAAAATATACCCATTACCATAAATATCGAAATAGGAGGCCAAATTCATTACCAAGGACATTTACCGAGTGCCATACACGGAATGAAGCCTCAGTATTTTTAGGGTTAGAATTTTGATAAAAACATGTCTATAAAACGCAAGGTAATTTTTTTTCATGTCAAACGAGTATGACATTTGGACTGGTGAATACCCTCGGGGAGCTCTGGATTCCACCTCTAAGTAAGGACTCGTATAGAAATTTAGTCATCTATACAGAGCAGGACAAACTTACCATTCCGGAACACCTGATGTCATCCTCGGTTTTATGGGGTTCACACTATAAATGCTTTCGTTTTTGTGTTGTCTTGTATATCAAACTGAAGAATTTTAGTTTAATATTTTCTAGTGATGTTTGTGTTATCGATTTGTCCTTGTTGTTGTCTGAATACTACATTTATTTACAGAAAGTTTCCAAATTTTTACCTTGGTACTGTTTTTAGGGTTAGAGAAGTAACACGTACCATGAATTTTTCATTGGTTTTGTCTACGGGATAGGAAATGACATTAACCAATCGGTTTCCAAACAGATCTCTCAAACCAGAAATGCCTCACTGACTCAGTATAAAAAACATGGATGTAGCGTTGCTCTACATCTAGCAATGAATTCCGCTCAAACCGGTGCTAGGGGCCCCCTTGAACTTATCATGATCTATGAGCACAGCTCATTGTTGAAGGCGGCATGGTGACTCCAAGATGAAGAACAACAACAGCGTTAGCGTTGTTCGATTGCTTGGTTTTACCATGTATTTGTGGAAATTTTGTCTCATGTGCATTTACTCCATATCCTTTCAAGTAAGTATAACACATAATCAAGGACTTCATAAAAGCCAATCATCATATAAAGCAATAATATATGTTGTATGTTACATAATAATCTTGTGACTTTGCCCGCTTGTAATAGTGTCTGTAAGTCTCGTTCAATTTTGGGACTTCCGGGTACATAATTTGTACCCGGAAGTTGCATTTTTAACAGAAAAATATGACGTTTCAAGCAAACAATGAAGACGTCATAATCCAACAACGTCATATTTAGGCGGGAAACGTTTTCAAATTTGAGTTTGATCGTGATTTCTCGGTGTCACATGACGAGACTTAAAGACCCTATACATGAAATGGTAAAGCTTCAGTTCTACAGGCCATCAACGTATTAACAAAAAAATATGTTTTTATTAAAGATTTTGTTGATAAAACGTCCATTCTTATGGCAGATGAAAAAAATGGTCTTGTTGACAAAAAGTTTTTGTATTTTGCTACAGTTTGCAACAATCCCATGCTCCTAATAAATTTTGACAAATCCCTTATTAAAAATATGATAGTACCAAGGACTACTTATATAAAGAGCCTTCAATAAGTGGGCAAAAGTATTCCTTCTTTATAGACCTGCTATTGTATTTTTATCTATTTGTAGTTTTATCTAAATGAAAGTTTATTTTATAAGAATTTAATAAAAAATTATTTCATTTTTAATTGAAATATATATCAGATACTTTTTGTTTGAGTCATAATATAAACACTGTGTTGAAAAAATCGTGGAGAAATAACAATGAAACAATGAATAGTTGTGTGATTTTTGGAGAGTATTATCCAGAAACGATTTCAAAAACTTTTTTGATTATATGATTCCACTCAAGGTCGATCTATAGGTTAGACATGTGTATACTCGTATAGAATTATAATCGCCTTCTCATATGAGTTTGATATTTCAATTATTTTGTATGAAAATGACACTTTATATATTTTACAAAGATTTCAAAGTTCAAAGATAAGCCTTTTCAGTAATTTGTTTCAAAATCATTTACTATGAGTAGAAAAGGGCATAACTATATAAAAAAATCTAAAACCCTAGTGTTTTTTAAGTCGATGATATACTATAAGAATTAAAAGAGATTCACAAGCAGTACACTACAAAACGCCACTATTAAAACAATATCCCGAATTATTATACCCCTGTAAGAAAGTTCTTTTGCAGTAAAACAGTTTTATTTTCGCAGTTTTTAAAAACTTGGCGTTGATTGCACTATTGCAATAGTTAGCACTGCTGTTGTGAAGACTCTTGCTTTTAAAGTCAATCATAATCAGTCATCACGGGCGGAAGGCGGAGTTTTGGTCTGATCGACAAGTAGGTGGTACTTATCCATGTGATCAACTGTACAATTGATGTAATGAGTTTTCTAATCATCATTCCCGGCACCTAAATCGGTTTTCTAGGGCCGCCGGGCGCGCCCCCAGTTGGTAGATAGGGGAATGCCCTGTCTATGCGGGGTAGTCAGGTCATATTACGGGAAGCCTGACCGCCAACTAATGTAGCCAAACTGTGGAGAAACGCCACGCTCAATGCAGTATAAAGACCCCTTCTATATTGTCTAAAGAGAGCAGTACCTGGAAGTCGTATCGAAGGCTAAATTTCCAGCCCCTATCCATTTCTACCCTTTTCCAGTGGCAATCAAAACTCGTTGCTTCGGTTGTCCCCTCCACCATTGTTTCTTTCTACTCTTACTTATATGATTTTTTGATTGATTAACTTGTTCTTGGCCTGATACAGCTGAAATATTGCTCAATTGACGTTAAACTCTAACTTATCAATCGCAAAGAAAAGTGTGTCGTCTGCTATAGCGCCAAGATTTGTTTTTATTTTTTATTTTGACAGTATTTTTGTTGACATCTAATTTTCATACTGCGAAACATTGTAAACGGAAAAGAACTTTTTGTCAATGTAACTTTTCAAAATAGTCAACAGTCGGTATAATAATAATATTCATGTTATCCATCACCCTGGCTCCTATTTTCGCATAGTCAATGTAAAACACAACATTATTATATAAATAAAACCGATTCCTCATATTTACCAAGGGATCAATTATGGCTATGTAAATGAAGATGAATGTCATTTCTTCTTCGCTTGTAAATTAAATGAATCCATTTGATCCATATCAAAATTGTAATATTTTGTATCTACTTCTTTACCAAATTTGAAAGTTTAATATTGTAAACCCACCAGGCCCGATAATGTTCAAGCAGTAGCAAATGAAAGGATATGCAGTGTCTTTTATAAAACAGCCATTATAACTGAGGAGGGGAGACCAAGTGATGTCTTTATATCTTTTGGCTTTCCTTTTTAGATCCTATTGGTAATTTGTTCTCTATCAGCTTTTACACATATTTCGGTTCATGGGTTTCCAAATGTTTTGATTTGATCTGCACTAATGAGACATAAGTTGTCGAAATGTGCATATGCAGAACCTAAATTCACAATAACCTCGGTATTTTGTTAATTGTTGTATTCGTGCTGAATGATAACTTTTTGTTATTGATTTTATTTGGAAACTTGCAATATCTAAATTTAGCAAAATTTTGTTCAAAGCTAAGGAGTATCTCCCTCTTGCATAGCTCTGTCCTGAGAAAATTTTTGCTTTTCTATTTAGATCTTATTGGTAATTTGTTCTGCACTGAAGAGACATGGGTTGTCGAAATGCGCATATGCAGAATCCAAATTGACAGCAACTTTTATGTTATTGTATTGACACAACTCCAATAGGTTTATGTTTGTTGAAATACACACACACACATATATATATATATATATATATATATATATACGTCTGAAAATCAGTTTACATTGTTAGATCTGCATTGGTAGTTCCCTCTCCGGGATTCTAACCATCACTGTTGTGACATCTATGGCATCACAGCCTGCACTACGTCCAGCGCACTAGACCACGCGGCTACCTAGATACCTCTTCGTAGGTTTAATCTAGGGTTGTAACGTACATGGTGTATGGGTGCTCGTGCAGATCAGCTGTGTGTACAGCAGAGAGGATTCAATGTCTTACGACAAGGAATGCCGCCACACAAAGTTATAATTTTTATATAGTTGTCTGAAGTATGTGACAACTCTTCATACTTTACCTGTGAAATGGATAATATCGTGAGACATTATACTGGGCTTGATGAATTATTCATGTATACGTCTGAAAATCAGCCTAACATTGTTAGATCTGCACCTTGGTAGTTCCCTCTCCGGGATTCGAACCATCACTGTTGTGACGTCTATGGCAACACTGCCTGCACTACGTCCAGCGCCATAGACCACGCGGCTACCTAGGCTATATAAAATATAGCTTTCGGTAACCGGGTGATACCTCATCGTATATATGTTGCTACAATAACGATTTACAATGACAGTTTGTAACTTGACAAAAGATCAAATAAACAGCCCGTCTAGATCATTATTGGAACGCCATTATAATGACCTTGGTTTACAGAACTTTGGACTATTTCTTTACGGAAAATCTACTTCAAAGGTACCTAGGTCTAGGTAAATATTACAGATTTTCAATTAAATGCAAGCTTTCTTTTTTGTACAAGATTCTTCCTGTTTTTTTCACCTGTTTTGGTCAGTCTTACGTCTGAAAAAGAATAATAAGACTTCTGAAATGTTTTTATTAAAACAAGTAGTACTATATATCACAAATTGAAATTTCTTAGTTACTGTATACAAATATTTTTTTTACTCTTAAAGCAATTGAGTTTAGTAAAATAAATCTCAGGACTACATAAAAGGGAAACAAACATAGGCCTTGACTTTGTCCTAAAAATTTCTAACAAAGTTTACACTTAATTCAACTTCCCATTGTAACTTCGGTTCATTAAAAGCCTTTATATACAAAACATAATGGAGTTTTGAACAATGGAGGTTAGCAATTTGAATTAAAAAAATGGTATTACTAATAAAAAAATAACAATTGAATAATTAAAAATAAAATATGGGTATTAAATTACAAAATTATTAATAGAGCAATAGAATTTATGAAGAACAATGTGTTATACTAGAAGTTATTATAAATATATAGTTTCTACAATGAGAACTAAGTTGATTATGAAATTTCTCACATCGAGTTAAATAAATTTTGCAAATGTTTGAAAATGAGGCTTTCCGAGCTTTCAAACATTTCAAAATTTATTTAACAAGAAGTGAGGAATTTCATAATTAACGTGTTTAAGTTGTAGAAAATGTTTCTCTAATGACAAAATGTAAAACACCGAGGAATATGTTCCAAATAGATTTGGCGGGAAATTTCACGCGAGTTGTTCTCTCACTAGAGTCGAGAAATATTTTAATCACACCAGCCAGGCGTTGGTTAAATTTGCTAGAAATTAGAGAAAAATATATATTCAACAGAGTAAATAAATAACAAAATACCGAAGTTACTGTTAAATCATTTTCTGCATATGGTCATTTCGACAACTTATGTCTCCCTTAGTGCAGATAAAATCAAAACATTGGAAATCCAGAAACTGGAAGGTGTATTAAAGCTGATAAGAACAATAACCAAAAGATCTAAATTGAAAGCCAAAACCAACAAAGGACAGAGCTTTGCATGACGGAGACACTTCTTAGTTTTAACGAAAATATTGTGTTTCCAAATAAAATCGGTTTTCGGGCAAGCACCGAGGTATCCATAACTGATCTTATATGAAACCAAATAGTATGATTTTATTACTTTCAAAATCTTATTTACTATGTGACAACGGTCTGCAAATTAACATCCATTGCTTGACATTGGAACATTTACATTACAAAATGTTTTAGAAAATCTAATCAACAGTGAAGAAGAATATTTTTTTTTACATCAATGGGATATAAAAATCGAATCCATTATCTACCAATTAAAATAAACATCTATTTGCAAACGTCTTCCTATTTGGAGATCGTATCAGCTGAGACAAATATACTCCATATGCTGGGGGCGAAGTGATGTTTCTAATAAGGAATGAAATCATATCTATTTATACTTTGATGGCCCTTGGAACCAAGAATAAAAATCCTTGTCAACCCAAGGTAAAATTGTTGAAATAGATAAAACAAAAACAAAAAATAAAATAAAATAAAAATAAAAAAAATAAAGAAATAAAATAAAATAATAAAATAATAAAAAAAAATAGAAAGAAAAAAATTCATCCCATGACCTCTTAAGCAAAAAACCCCATTTAATAAAAGTTATTGACGTCTACAACATTACTCGCTAAGATAATTTCATACAAGGTTGAATGAAATTACGACAGATAGCTCCCCATTCGACAGAGAGAGGGTATACTAGATTCACCTTGTCAATATATTATTTTTGTTACATTTCTCTCGTCTTCTACCAGAGAGATTGGTTTCAAAATTTGTATGCAACCTCTATATGATTAGTTGTGAAGAAAATCCTTTTTTATGAGCGATGTCGGATGTGTACTTTCTGTTTGCCGATAATTTGGACTTAGTTGGACTCAATTAGCAAAGAATTCGACTTAAACCGGTGCTAGGGGCCGTCTTGAACTTACTATGAGGTATGAGCAAAACTCATTGTTGAAGGCCTCATGGTGACTTCAAGATGAGGAACAACAATAAAAGCGTTGTTCCTTTGCTTGTTTTTTCCCCATGTATTTGTAGGGACTTTGTCTCATGTGGATTTACTCCATATCCTTTTATTCACCATTAGTGACCAAATGTAGTGAAACATGCAGTTCTTTTTTCGCATTTGTCTAAGCTTCTACAAGAGGGATTTAATTCAAATTTGGCATCCAGTCTCTATATGATTAGTTGTAAGAAACGTCCAATTTTAAGCAATGTCAGATGTGTTCTTCCCGCTTGACAAATGTGGACTTAGTTACAAAATGTAGAGAAACATGAACTTTTTGTCGCATTTTTCTCAGTTTCTGTAAGAAGGATTGATTTCAAAATTGGTATACAGCATCCAGATGATTAGTTGCAAGGAATGTCTTATTTTGAGCCCTGTCGGATGTATACTTCCTGTTTGCCGATAAAGTTGACTCAGTTGTAATTCTTCATAGCATTTTTCTCGGCTTCTACATGATAGATTAATTTAAAACTTGGTATGCAGCTTCTATATGATGAGTTGTAAGGTACATTGTATTTTGATTCCTGTCCGATGTGTACTTCCTGTTTGACCCTATGGGAAAAACATCTACAAGGAGGACTGGTTTCAAAATTGGTACACAGCCTCTATTGGATTAGTTGTGAGGAACATCCTAATTTAAGTCATGTCAAACTTATATTCCCTGTTTGATGAAATGCAGCCTTTATATCTGCAACTGAAAATAACTCCCTATTGTAAATTCAGTCGGACGTTTATTTCGTGTTGTCAAATAGGGTATCCTTTTGTTTCTTCTGATCCATTGCAGATTTGGAAATGGTAAAAACTACTGATGTATTACAAAAAGGTCTCAAAAAGTACTGATGTATTACAAAAAGGTCTCAAAAACTACTGATGTATTACAAAAAGGTCTCAAAAACTACTGATGTATTACAAAAAGGTCTCAAATAGCCTAAGAATCCGAAGTAATAAAAAAATGTACCCCTATTCTAAACTTAAAGTCTCTTCGTCTTTGCATTTAATCTATTTTTTTTTAAGATTTTCAAATGCAACAACATAATGATTTGGCATCTGATTATTTTTGCAGGAACGATGCTAGCTGGAATTTTTGCTCCATGTTGTGCTAGATCAGAGTTTGGCGTTAAAGATTACAGTTGTCTTTCAGCATGTGTTATAATTGGTGTAGGATTTCTTCAACTTCTTCTTACAACATGTTTCCTTATTGGATGGGTTTGGAGTGCAATATGGGGAATAGCTTTAATCGGAACAGCATGCAAGTTTATATATATATAAGTATAATGTAAAATATTTGAATGTATTGTATGAAATTGCAGACAAATTCTAAAAGGTTCCACTTTGTATGAACCTCAAATATTATCTACAGGTTGGGGATAATCCCACTTGGGTTACTATATCCCAATTGAGATATTATATCCCAATTAGAATATATTGTTATATCCCAATCGGGATATAAGACTAGTTATTTGTTTATCATATTTTAGGGGTTTAATATCGCATCATCATATATGGAAATTATAAATCTATATGGATAGAGCTTTCAGGGGATATACTTTTGTTGTCAAAAGGATGCTGCAAATTTTCTGCAGAACCTGCGAAAGGGAAAAACGGTTGACTGCGAAATTGACTTGTGTGTTCCAGATGTATTATGGGAAAATAAACAATCAGTTAGACGAAAAATTTGGCATTTAGGTTAAAAATACATTTTTTTTTCTAGCAGAAATTAGCATTTGACGTTGAAATATATAAGTCACGAGTATTGTTATGATTACAAAATACCTTTATATTAGAATAATATAGAATTTGACATATTTTAAAGGCATTTTACCTACTTATGATTCTAGGTAATAATTTCATTATTAAAACATCTGTTCTTTTAACAAAACATGTCTTTCGCATTTAGCAACCTAGGTACATCGTTGTCAAGCCGCATCATATCGTTACAGCTGAAAATTCCAGTAAATGCGATAGGGTTCTGTCTTGAGAGCGAAAGTTTACTTGCACGAGGGGCTACAGTTTTCTTGCATGAAAACTCAAGAGGAGCGATAGTTTACTATGATTGATTGATTGAATATTGTTTAACGTCTACTCAGCAATATTTCACCCCAAAAAGAGCTTACTACAAGGGTTCTTTAACGTGCAGGAAGCGTGGCATTTCTTCCAACACGTGGACCTGAGTTTACATCCCATCCGAAAGATGGGTTGTGTATTTATTAATCCCGCACAACCACGGAATGGGTCCAATTTCTATATCCCGGGACCCTCGGGATCAGCCTCCGTTTAGGAGGGGTCACACCCCGCAAGCCGGAGATACTGGGTCCTATTTCTATATCCCGGGGTTCCCTCGGGGTCCTCTGTTAGGAAGTTTACTATGATGAATTTTAATAATAGTGCGATCGGACATAAAACTTCATATTTCGTTTGCTAATCACCACCAAACGGCTATTTTAATATTCGATTCGTGAAAAGAGTACAATAATGTAAATAAATGCTCAATGTTGTGCAAACAAAGAGCTTACTGAACGATTGATGCTTAAAAATGTAATTAATATGCTATAGTTTATTGTGTAGTGGGGTAAAGTTGACTCTGATTTATGCTATAGTTGGTTATTGTACTCCCCAAAATAATCATAATTTACTTGGGTGTTCACAAAACAAATGAAAATGATATCAATGAAAGTAACAGCGTTTTAAATATGGAAAACAAATGCGTATTTTGAAAATATAAACGATTCCCAATTTTTGCAATGCAGTTCTACGCTTTACAAATGAAACATTTTTATTCTTTGAGTTTTA
>MJUU01000001.1:24579-62195 GCA_002080025.1 Modiolus philippinarum | reverse complement strand
AGTATGAACGGCATACTCTTGACAGTTTAGTAGAAACTTTAAAGAGTAGATATGGGTCGGAAAATATAGCTAAGTTTTTTTTTTTACAAAAAATACCTTAATTGGCCCATGCATTTAAAAAGTTAACAAGGCGGACATATCCAGGTACGTTTCCGGTGGTGCTTGATACACTAGCATTAGATTACTTCATTGATGTTATCAACGAGAAAGAAATTCGATTGAGTATAGGGGAGGTTGGTCCCAAAACGATGGAGCTGAAAGTATTGCTGTCCAGTTGGAAGCTCTACGGGTCGTGGATAGACAGAACAGCCAATTTTGTTGATAGTTTTGTTGATATTGGAAACAATGTGAGGGAGGAACTAAACAAGTGTAGAAAATATACGTAGTGACGTCAATTCTATTAAGAACAAAAATCACTCGTCTCAAAATAGGGGGACAATATTCAGGTCAAGTAGGGCAAAACAGCTCAACAAATATCAGACTATTTCAAACGATCCGAAAACATTCTGGAGTCGAGCGCAAGGGCCAGCTCTCGACAAAATTAAATAGGCCCAACGCGATAGTGTCAAGGGGCTCGTGTGGTCAAGATGAGGGGTACTTTGTTGTTACTGAATAATTATTTACCTGTTACTATGTGAATTGATTTTGGGGCTAGTGTTTTTATATTAAGAGAGGATGTATTTGTTTCATAAGCTCCCGCATTTAGACCCCAAATGAAACCGGTTAGAAGGAATTTATAGACAGCTGCGGGAGCTGTGTCTCAATTTATTGGCAAAATGGACGTTAATATAAGTTGGGAAATCGTATTTTTACACATGAAAGTCTTTTAACTGAAATAAAGATGCGGCAATATTGGGGACGACATTTTAAATATGCATAATATTGATGTTCTTTTTAGTAAAAGTTATATTAGAGTTAAAGGGGAAACTTCCATGTTTCACTCATAAACTTTAATGTGATATTAAATGTTGTAGAATATCTGTTTTTGATAAGGTGGAAATACCACCCGAAAGTGAAGCTTTTATTAAAGGGCAAACGATGTGACCTGTTTTATACAACTCATTGGGTGTTATTGAGTCAAATCTACAATTTGTAGAGAAACCCGGTTTGCTTTTAGCAAAGTAGTGGTTAAGCAAAACACAAATTTTATACCATTACGGACAGGTAATTTTAGTAAAGAAACTATAGTTGTTCGCAAAATTACCATAGCGGCCACATTTGAACCAGCTATGGTCGAAACTGATAGGCTCATTAGAAGAATTGTATCTAAGAGTACAAGTAAGGAAAAGTTACCAGATTATTTGACTGAAGTATATTGTAAAAAGTTCAAACAAATTATATGAGTCTCAAAAGGAGAAATTGATGGAATTTCGTATCATTTTTCGAGACGTGTTCTCAAAATCTTCATCTGATATCGGTTATACCGATCCTTTGAAACATGAAATAAATATTGGGGACTCAAAACCTATATAAAGCAAAGACCTAAAGGAACCCCCCCCCCCTGGATAAGAGAGAAGCGACCGAAAATGAAATTCAAGATCGAGGATTCTCCCAGCACTTGGTGTTCCCCGGTAGTAATGGTTACTAAGAATGACGGTTCTATTGGGTTCTGTTGTGATTTTCGAAAACTGAATGACGTTACCGTAAAACAAGGACTGTGAATAGATAACACTTTCGACGCCTTAAGTGTACAGAACTCTAGATATATGAAGTCAGGGTATTGCCAGCGTGACCTGAAGGATCAGGATAAGGAGAAGACTGCCTTCTCATATCAATTCCAGGTAGTGGCCTCTAGCAGTTTCGAGTTGTGTTTTGGACTTTGTTTGTGCACCTGCCACATTTGAAAGACTTGTTGAATAGGCATAGGGGTAGTTTTTTCTCATATCCAAAATAGTGTATAAAGAGTGATGAGTTATTATAGCAAACATTTTCTGAAAGTGAAGAAAATTATTGCGTAACTCGCATGGAGTTATTGGCAATTGTAAATGCAGTAAAGAGTTTCCATCATTATTTGTATGGGTGTCCATTTATTGTTAGTAGAGATCACGGATCCCTACGATGGTTAATAAATTTTAAAAAATCCCAGAGGGTCAACTTGCTCATTGGTTAGAGTGGTAGAGTTCCTATGATTCTAAAGTTGAACATCGTCGAGGCAGCGTCCATTTTAGATGACGCTTTTAGTCGAAGACCCTGCCCCGATAACTGTTCCAATTGTTCGAAAAGAGGAAGCTTGTATAATTTGAGAGAATGTGAAGGTGGGGTTGTGCCAGAAAAAGAGGGTTCAGTCATGAATCAAGTTGTCTCAGTGAATAATAGAGGTCTGGATATTATGACCTAGCCAGCCATGAATGTCCAGGCTAATTTTGAGGCTGAGAAAGGTGCTAAAGAAATAGATACAGGAGTGAGTACTTTAGTAGTAAGTGTTTCTGGAGCAAGGTAAAAAGGAATTGGGGGGGAGGGGGCACAGAGGTTAGATGCCAAAATGTACCTATAGCGACACTTTCGAATGAATGATGTGTGGACATGACATGCCCCTCTGAGAGTGATAGTCATGACAGTAGCCTGACAGAAATAGGCGCACGTGTGACAACTTTAGTAGTCAGCGTCTATAGTGCAAGTGTAGATAAGCAATGTGAAAGAGAAACATCACATGATGTTTGCACACTGGAAAACGGGGGTCTTCAGATTTTCTGCAAAACTGCAGGGTAAGTAGAACTGAAAATGATAAACATTTTTTTTTCAATTTACACTTCTATCTTAAATAGTTTTTTAAATAACAGATGAACAATGTTAAAATTTTCACCGGTTTCAGAGGAGATCTTTGAAAGTGAGCTAACGACGAACGGACGACGGACAAAAGTGTTGGCAAAAGCTCATCTTGGCATAGCTAAGTGAGCTAAAAAGCTAAAAATAAACTACATTGGACGATGGCCACTCGGGTGAGTTAATAAGCAAAGAGAAAAAGTATAAAATGTATTTATTAGATAAATTCATTACATAAGTTACAGTCATTTTCTAAAATTAGCTTTGAGATCTTGGGTTTGTTACATGTACTTGATAAAAAATCCCAAGAAGCATGTTGGTAAATTTTTGTGCAGACGTTAAAACAATTTTGCTTCTACCATTGTTAATTTGAAACTCAAAATGAACATATATTTTACCCAAGAAAAGTTTTCACTACTTTATTTAATTCTTGTGACATACAGTTATATTAATATTTTAGAGTTCATTAATGAAATTCACTAAAGGTGTTAAGGCAATTTCTATAATTTAAGTGAAAAATTTCAGTCATTTTACAAAATGCCTGACAATTTTTAGACATTATGTATAATGCCCATCATATTTAGTCAATTAATAGAATGCCTGAAATTAAATGACTAAAGTAGCCACAACGAAATTTGCCGCGACTTATCTCCAAATATCTTATTGAGTAAATGTTAAAGGATGACATGGCATACACCAATGGAAAGCTAATTGTTTGCCGCTTCATGCCATGCATTACCATAATTTTACAACAAATGGTTAAAAAGTTTTCCATTACCCTCCTATGTTATTTTGACAGAAAATTTGAGTCGAAAACAGAGGGAGTAATACCTGGTTAANCCCTTAGGTCGGAAAATATTTAAAATTCCTAGGGGTTTTTAAAAAAATTGGGTTCCGGGCCCCCCTTTTGAAAAAAATATTGGTCGGGCCCCCCCTTAGCAGAAAGTCTGGATCCGCCACTGACTGTAACATATACAAGAAATTTACTACTTTTTAATCATGTCTTCACGGATTTGACATAACCGGATATGGCTCAACCCTGGATTGATTCACGGATAGTGTGACGGGTGCCGCTAGCGGAGCAGAACATTCTTAGCCTTCCGGAGAACATGATGTCACTCCCGGTTTTCATGGGAGTTCACACTATGAGTACCTTAGTTCTTAATGTTATCTAGTTATTTCCATGCATTATAGCTGTCTCAAGTCCTTGTTTTGTCTTTGTTTTTCTCTGCTGCCGTTTTTGCCATGTCTTTGGACTTCGATTTTTGTAGTCATCGCTTCACTTGTTCCTTTGGCATTCTACTGTCGTTGTTTAACAAATTCATTACTTTCTATCTATTCAGTTAGGTACAGAATTACATATTCGTAGTCTGTAGTGAACGATTACTCAATAAATTTGAATAAAGAATGAAAAATAATCAAATTTTAAATATTGCATATAATTATATTGTTGTTTCAATTTATTTACCTATATATACGAGTTTTATCATGAAACAAGCATGACAGTCTGGATGAGTCAAGTTCACAGTAAATACTTAAAATCGTTTTGGTTAAATGAAGGGAAACAATTTATTGCTTCATACAGGCACAAACTTTTCTTGAATGCAACAATCACGTTCCTAAACTTTCCCTTGACCATGCATCTACACATTGATTAATCGAGTCATCATAGACTCTAGTGTCTATTGTTACATTACTTGATATCAATAAAATACCACTTCCATATCTTGAAAACGAAATGCAATTAGGGGGAAACTAAATATCCAAAATACCTTGAAAACGATATGCAATTAGGGGAAACTAAATATCCAAATACCACTTCCATATCTTGAAAACGATATGCAATTAAGGGAAACTAAATATCCAAATACCATTTGCATATCTTGAAAACGATATGCAATTAAGAGAAACTAAATATCCAAATACCACTTCCATATCTTGAAAACGATATGCAATTTAGAGAAACTAAATATCTAACTACCACTTCCATATCTTGAAATCGATATGCAATTACGAGAAACTAAATATCCTTTTTGTTCACTTTAATCCATTTAAAAAGAGGTATGACAAAAACTTGTTTTCTAAACTTTAAGCTGAAATTTGGGATTTTTGTTAAATTTTCAAAAACTCTTTATATTATATAGAAAGATAATAATCATATCAAGTATGGAGTTGGGTTTTGCTGGTATTGCAGAATAACATGCAATCATGATAGGTTCATTGAAAATCAGCACAATTATTTTTCACTACTTCTTTTAGTTGAAGGAACTATCATCTTCGAGCATTTCCCGAAAAAGTTCAGCAGTTCTCATTGGGTTTACAACACTGTATGATTTTGATTGTTCCCGCTTCTTTGCAGAAGCAAACCCACTTGTAACCTCCTTTTTATATTTTTCAAGAACACCAAATCTTTGCAGCCAACCTTGGAAGCCAGACTTTTTTGTGACATCTGCATCAAATTTGGACGGAAATGTGTTAAAATTTAATGCCATCCAAATAGAAAGGACGGCCCAGTAATTTATACCACTTTCATCAAAAATCCTAATTGGGCGATCCTGCACAAGTAAAGTATCCTTTTCAACATTGTAAAAATTGATGTAAATACACATAGCAGAAACATAAAAAGATGGAATAAGCCGATTTTCCAACTCTTTGTTAAGCTTTACTGCCAGAAATGAATTCAAAATAGTTTGACTTATTGCTTGCATGTAAGGTTTTGTTTCACGAAGATCCGCAGACACAACACTTTCTTCTTCTATTTTCATTCTTTTTGGTGAAGATTCACCTTGTCCTTCCTCATAATCACCATCATCACCATCATCATTATTATCACAGTCAACAGCCACTGCTACAATTTCTTGCATAGAATCACCTTTTATTACTATATCTGCTCTTCCATGCCATAAATCAATGCACCCTGGAATAAGAAAACAAACTCCATATATAACCTCAAGAAAGCAAGTTATTATCAACGCTACCATTTGGCAAATCACTTTATAAGTCTTCATAACAAACTTTAAAAGTTTACAAAAAGTTACATTTAATTAATTTTAGATTTGGACTTTTCTTTATTAGATTTTTTGATACTTAATTTTTCTAAATTTTCAAAAGAGGAAATTATCAACAATAACAAGTCTGTTATCGAGTTCCTTTGGTGAAACTGTTCAAGACGAGTCTTGTGAGAGACCCTCGTTGTATTGGATCCCAAAGTTACACAAATCTCCATACAAGCAGCGTTTTATAGTCGGGTCTGCTAAATGTACCACCAAACCTCTCTCTATAACCTACTAACATCTACTTTAACTGTAATTAAATCAGGTCTTCAGAAATATTGCACTATCAGTTATTCAACAAGCATATGGCGCGGTATCAGGGTCAAAAATAATTAATTACGTATATACAAAAATAATTACGTATATACGAAATTTGATTTACGTATATACATAATTCGATTTACGTATATACATAAATAATTATGTATATACNGAAGGGTCTCATTTTCAAACTATGTAAACAAACATTTATGTTATATGATCAAACTATTTTCCCTATTGCCTGCCATCTTGGATAAGGGATGGATCTGCGGGACACAATTTTAAAGAAAATTAAGTGTTGGGCCAAAGTTTATTTCCAATTGGCCAAATGGTTTTAAAGAAGAAGATCTTTGAATGTACTCCAATATTAAACTATGTTTCCCATTGGTAGCCAATTTGCATAAGGTGCAGACTTGAGGGACATCTGTTTTGAAGGGGACCATCTAAGATGCATTGTGATTAAGTTTTATTCTAACTAGCAAAGTTGTTTCAGATAAAAAAATCTTTATGTGCTCTTTCTATACAGTCCAGTAATAAATTAAGTTCCCCGCAGATGGCCATTTTGGATGATATATAGGCACCAAAGTCACAATACTTAGTCAGCACCTCATAGCATCATACATGCCATGTAGGTAATATTCAAATCCATCTGTGGTTCTCAAGGTTAATGTCACCACTTAGTCAATAAAGGCTTTATTTAACAACAAAAATCTTGCAGGCTATGAGGCCAAGAAACTGCTTGCTATTTCATGTCAGCAAAGCATAAAGTACAGTGGGCTATCAAATACTTCCCTGTAAGACAAAATATTTTATGTAGAAAAATAATTGTAACATATAATAAGGTAAAGATAAAGAAAGTATTTTTGCTAAAAATTGTAAAAATTTGTACAAAAACACTTTTTTTGCTCTTAATTATAAATAAAAATAATTGTTTTAACAAAGCTATAAAAGGGAATTTCTCTAAAGCTTAAAAGAGAAAAGTTAACAAAAGAAGATTTGAACAGAGAATTTAAAGGGAAATAACCAATGAACCATATGGCATTGGGGAAAAAAAAAATTGGTGAAAATCAATCAATAACTCCTACACAGGCCTTTGGATTTTCTTCAAAATTTCAGAGTTTGTAGATCTTGATATGCTGAACATTATTCCAATTTACACTTCACCTCTCTCTGTTGCAGTTTTTGAAATAAAAAAATAAATCAAAGTGCAGTCTGCACTGAAAGGTGGTTGGCTTTGTCAGCAATAAATAAATCATGTGTAACTGACCTCGATCATGAAGATTGTGATCTCAAATTCAGGGCAAAACTTACAGTATCAATACTTGGGAACAATTAGAAAGGAAAACTCTTTTACAGCTCAAGTAATATTTGATGTAAATATTAAATATATAAGTGAGAATCACATTGTGGATTATGGATTAACTGTCCGAAGTTTAATGCTGATAATCTCTAGTTTGATTGAAAGGGGGGTAAACATTTGATTTCAGGGGGTCTGGGTGAATTGACTAGAAAAAATTATTTATTTTCATGAAATTCTAAAACAAATTAATATATATTTTCACCAAATGTCACATCCAATCATTTATTTGCAATTGCAACACAAATTTTAATATTCTTCAAAATTGAATTATTTATTTTAATGACAAGAAGGATAAAAATATTTGTTTTCACTGACACCAAGATTAAGTTATTTATTTACAAAATCACCCAAGCCCCTGCTCCCCGAAAATCAAATGGTCGTCACCTTAGTGTGACAAACAGCACGGTATTCTATCTGCGTCCAAACTCCTTTGGTCGAGGAATTGCAGATACTATGCACAGTTGTATTTCTTTACTCTCCCAGAAACAGAATTCGAAGTAACCGTGATGAAAGCGCTAACTAGTAGAAAGAAGGATGCCTTTAAAATTGAAGCATCGTTTGGCATCAGCATGATCAGCGCCAGCGGTTTCAGCAACCACTTCAAAATATATCCAAATCTCCAGTCACTGTCTGATATACATGTACTTTCTATGATATTCTTCTTATAAACAAGTGTGGATCGTATTGCAAGGCAATACAGGAGTCCCCTACCTGTGGAATAATTCAGTGATACCAGCAAAAATAGTTAAAGAAAAGTTTTCCTAGCCCAAGGCCCATAACTTCGTCAAAAATCAATGGACCCAACCCATACTCAAACTTGATCTGTAACCCATAGTAGTTGATTATCAATGCAAATATCAGCTTAATATCTGAAACGGTTTAGAAAAAAAGTCTGGAAAACCTATAATTTACCCAAATTTTCTAAGTCAAAGGCCCATAACTCAGTCCAAAATCAATGGACCGGAACCAAACTCGAACTTGATCTGTAACCCATAGTGGTAGACTCACGTAGCAAATATTAGCTTTCATATCTGAAACGATTTAGAAAAAAAGTCCGGAAAACTTATATTTTACCAAAATATCCTCTCAGTCAAAGGCCCATAACTCCGTCCAAAATCAATTGACCGGAACCAAACTCAAACTTGATCTGTAACCCATAGTGGTAGACTCACGTAGCAAATATAAGCTTCATATCTGAAACGGTTTAGAAAAAAAGTCTGGAAAACCAATATTTTACCAAAATTTTCTAAGTCAAAGGCCCATAACTGCGTCCAAAATCAATTGACCGGAACCAAACTCGAACTTCATCTGTAACTCATTATGGTAGAATCACATACCAATATTAGCTCAATATATGAAACTGTTTAGAAAAAAACTCCGGAAAACTGATATTTAACCGAAATAGTCAAAGTCCAAGTCCCATAACTCCGTCCAAACTCAGTGGACCGGATCCAAACATGAACTTCATCTGTAACTCATGATGGTAGACTCACATACCAATTATTAGGTCAATATGTGGAACGGTTTTAGAAAAAAAGTCAAGAAAACTGATATTTTACCGAAATAGTCAAAGTCCAAGTCCCATAACTCCGTCCAAAGTCAGTGGTCTGGAACCAAACATGAACTTCATCTGTAACTCATGATGGTAGAGTCACATACCAAATATTAGGTCAATATGTGGAACGGTTTAGAAAAAAAGTCCTGAAAACTGATATTTTATCGAAATAGTCAAAGTCCAAGTCCCATAACTCCAACCAAACTCAGTGGACCGGAACCAAACACGAACTTCATCTGTAACTCATGATGGTAGACTCACATACCAAATGTTAGGTCAATATGTGGAACGGTTTAGAAAAAAAGTCCGGAAAACTGATATTTTACCGAAATAGTCAAAGTCCCAGTCCCATAACTCCGTCCAAAGTCAGTGGTCCGGAACCAAACATGAACTTCATCTGTAACTCATGATAGTAGACTCACATACCAAATATTAGGTCAATATGTGGAACGGTTTAGAAAAAAAGTCCGGAAAACTTGAGTGTGACGGACTGACGGACGGACTGACCGACTGACAAAGTGCAAACCCAAAGTCCCCTTCGGCGATTACGGTAGGGGACTAATAACCACCATTCAACTCATAACGGCGGCCTTTTTAGTTACGCTTCACTATCCTTGAATGGTCGAGAAAGTGAAAGTAAACCTCTATATTAGATCTTTGGGAACTCATCGGCATTTATCCTACATGACTGCTTAAAGTTCCAATTTTCCCGCTCTTTAAAGAAAAGTTCCGAATATGTTATGCTTTATGTAAATATAGCCATTTTCGCTTTTAAGGGTGCGGGTGCTATGTTTTAGTGTATTTTAATTTTTTAATGAGATATCGCATGTGTATAAGATATTTTTCATATGTCATGTGCAGTGCTCCAACGTTGGAGGAACTTGCAAGACATGTAACAATTAAAACCAAACTATGCGCATGCATGTACATTTGTAAACAAAACAGCGTGTTCGTCGCATGGAAAGACAATAAATATATACTTATACAGCGATATCGAAAATAGATAAACATTAGAATATCATTCATTCATTACATAAAGCAATTGTCGCATAGTTGATTGTTTTCAAGGAACTAATGATATCAACAAGATTCGGCTACAATAGAAATTAATACACACAGCCGATTTACACAAATTACCTGAAGACGGTATGTTCATGACGCGGCAACAGAGTCCTTGTTATTATGTGGCAATAAACGAGATCTATGAAATTGTTTCACCAAAAACTACGTTATTAGTGGGTATTTTGCTGTTTTGATCGCTTACATAGCCATAGCATATAGCAGTTTGAAGTATATTATATAAAAAGCATTAGCTGTAGTGCATTCTTTGGAACCCGATCTTCGCAATAAGGTGGCCAACCACCTTAAAAATGCATAAATTTTGAAAAATTTACGGAAAAAGGGCTATAACTCTAAGACGGGTTTTCCGATTTTCTTCAAAATTGCAGAGCAGATAGATCTCGGCATTCTGAACAATTTCACACCATAACAGATTTTTGATATCTGCAACGGTTTTCAAGTTATTTGCCAAAAACATCAATTTACCCACATGTTCTATTTTTAGTAACAGCGGCCATGTTGTTTGGCCCTCGGACTAACCGAACACATTTTTTAAACTACATACCCTGGTGATGACCCAGGCCAAGTTGGATTAAATTGGCCCATTGGTTTCAGAGGAGAAGATTTTTAAAGAAAAGTTTACGACGGACCGACGGACGGCCGGACGCCAAGTGATGGCAAAAACTCACCCTGGCATAGCCAGGTGAGCTAAAAAGTTACATACTCCACTGGTAAAAAACTTTGTAAAACTTTGTATTTAAAAAATTATTTGTAATTATACAAATCTTGGTTAAAACTTTTAAACATAATTTGTATTTCTAATTCTTGTATAAATTAATCTCAATTTGTATTTCTAATTCATTAACTTGCACCTTGTATAAATTAATCACAATTTGTATTTCTAATTCATTAATTTACACCTTGGTATGAATTCACCATAACAAAATATAATATTTAAATATATTTCAGATCATACCTATGTTAATGTAAAAGGCTATGTCAAGTGCATTGCAGCATGATACAATGTTGAACAAGTGGTTAATACAAATTGAACTTAATTTGGTAACTTATGGACAAATTCATTTGGTTTTCTTTTGACTCATTATCAAAATTTTTATACATTGTGCATAAAGAAGGGTGTGTAAATATAGCTTCTAACATTGTTTCCAGTTTATTGCAAATACTTCTCACATGGAGAGAGTTAAATTATCATATTTAAAAGTTCGAGGTTTACCCAAGAACTTTAAAATGTGAAAATTTGACTATAGAGAAGAGAGAAATATCATAATAAACAGGAAAACAATGTTAGAGATTTTTCTCTAATTTCTGCTCACTTTATTCTAAGTAAAGCGATCTACAGAGTCTCGTGTCTCGAGTATGCCGCCATTTTGTTTCTAGCATTGTTGCTATGTGTATCATTGCGCCATTCGGTGAAAGGGGTGTTGAATACAATATTTTTGATAAAAATGTCATATTATCAATGAATTGAGTTATCTTAGTCATAAAAATGCAAAAACCGTTTAGCTAGACAATGATGCAGGTGTTAATTTCATCAACATCCAGTTGCACTATTTCTACAAATTGACACGAGACATTTACATGATTGACCGATTGCCAACTGAGATCAAATAATATTATTTCGATAACCAACTAGTCAGGAGGTATTTAAATTTGCTAGAAATAAGAGAAAAGGAATTCCTTACAATATCCAATAAGTGTTCTATCGTAATTTTTCTTAGAAAAAATGTTGTGGGTTCCTCTGAACCATGTCTCACCTGCGATTGACTGCTTTCAGCCGCAATGTATTTAGAAAATATAGTTTCTACAAACAATTGCCAAAAAAAATTGTCATTGAGAGTTCCAGAAAATTTACCAAATTTGATTCAAACATTTTTGATATCTTTCCAATGAAATATTTAACTTAAATTAATCCAAAAAGCATGGTTGCTAACAAGAATTCCAAAAAATTGCTTGTCTTTGCAAGTTACTAAAATTGGAACAATATTTTTTAATTCTTAGTTAATGTAAAAATGGCTAAAATATTTAATTGCATGCAGGCAAGACAAAAGTGGATAATAAAAATAAGATAGATTTATCTTTGTAGAAAAATTCATCCATACAATTCTGAAATATTCAAGTGTGTAAAATTCTTTGAAACTTTGAATTCTTTGCTATGGGTTATCTACCTATGAAAATTAAAAAGAATGATCTCCCTTTTAAAAAAATATGACATTCATATATAATTTATACCTAAACAAAATTTTGATGCATTTTCATTTATGTACATTTTGAGAAAAAAAATAAAAATTTTAATCTAATGTTATGATCCGATAAACATTCTTTTAAGGTAACTAATTTTTGCCACTCTGGTTTTATTCATACCAAAAGCAATGTAGCAAGAGTTGTCTCCCATGCACAAAGGCTATATCCTCAAGTCAGATTGGGGAAAACATTAGTGGCGTAGGGTTCTAAGAATCATTCCCATTTCATTCAATAGTAAAAAATATCAATTCTGCAGTAGAAGAAAACTTTGGAAAAAGAAAGGCATCCAATTTTTTAAAATTAACCTGTAAGAATCATTTCATGAAAAATTGTTCAACTGGCACAAAACTTATAGCATGAAAATCATAATAAGTCCACACTGCAAGATGACAACAGATCCATATCATCATTCAACTGCAAAACTTTTTGTCTTCACGTAAATTACATAAAACCAGGTTTAAAAAATAAGCACATATACCACAGGGAAAGAAATTAGCAGGGACTCGGTAGCCAATGGCCCCTAATTATCACCTGGACTAGCAAATGTTTTCATTCAAGAGTCCAGCTACCTACAAAAAAAAACCATTTCATTAGAAAATATAGCTCTGGGCTAGCAGAATTATTTGTTGGGCTGCTGAATTTAATATTTTAGGAGCACAGTCGGCCACCATTTAAATATCGGCAAGCATTATCCCATACCATATGACCTAATATTTTCAGTAATGGTAGAAATCATGGTTTTCTGCTTGGGTTGTTGGATAATATTCTAAAAGGACGATTCCTCAAAAGACCAAGTCATTGTACAGCGTTCTAGCCAGGATTTGAAAAGGGCATGGTGCCAATCTCAAAAAGGGTACTTTACTGCGTAAATCAAATCTGAAAAAGGGCACTTTGATACGTAAATTGCATTTCAAAAGGGCTTCATTATCCGGAACCACTGGAAAGTTTATATTCTCATACAAAACACATAGCTAAAAAGAAAGGTATAGTAAAACTTTAAAGATGCCATAGCATAAGAGAAACATATGAGAATTTATGCATAAGTATAGAAAGTGTCATACAAAACCATTTAACTATTAAATTTCATTGTAAATTTGACCTTCTTTGCCCAATGTCCAATCTCCCTGTATAGTCAGCTGGTAAGAATTCTTTATTCATTGATGGATGTCTTCAACTAATGTGAATGAAAGTATGACACAAGGTAGTGGGGTGGCAAAATAAATATTCAATTGATTAGTTGACTGAATAAGCATTATAATTTATCTTTAAGTTCAAAGATACAAAAAAGTATTGTGAAAATAGCCACATATATTATTTCAGACAATTATTTAGAAAATTTGCAGAACATTCCATTAAATTGGCGTATTTCAGGAAAAGAAAAAAAAATTATAGCCATCATTTGTAAAATGGAAAATTATGCAACGGAGGTAATTAATGAAGTTTTCTAAAAATGGATGTATGTTGATTTCTGGTAATGATTGTAAATGTTGACTGATTGCTAAATAAACAACACCTGTCCTAATGACTGTCCCAATCAGCCCTAATTAATCAGTCTAATTAGCTTGTTTACCTGTCACAAAGCTACCTGTGTTGATCGACATTAAATCAATAACCTGATATGTACGATAATTTTCAGTTTGACAAAATACATTTATGGGCGATTTTCCGAACAATCTTATATCAGAAATAAGAACAAAACGACACTGGCGCCAAGGTAAAAAGGGCACTGGCATCTCAAAACTAGAGGCTCCCAGGAGCCTGTATCGCTCACCTGGCTATCAGTTGCCACAATCAAGCTAAGATTGTAAGGTATACAGTTGAACTTAAGTCTCTCAAACTTTGGTAGCTCAAACACCACCAATATCTTGAACAGTATCTAAAGTCTGATGGTGTTTTACTATATTTCTTTGTTAGGCTTTTTTGACAAAGTCCTAAAAAGACCACTTTCAACACCAGTTTTGAAGTTGAGACATAATTTTGTAAATGGTGGTCAACAATAATATTTAAACCATATTTTTAAGTTACCACATCAATATTTATTTGGAAACCAAATTTCATTGAAATAGGACAATGTCAGTCAACGAACAATTTTCAACACCATTTTTGAAGTCGCAACATCAATATCTAATTGGAAACCAAATTTTATTGAAATCGGACAATGTTGAATTTTCCCTCCTTTTTTGGCGGCCATTTTGAAAATGGCGATCAACGAACAATTTTACACACCAGTTTTGAAGTTGCCACAGCATGGCAAACATTTTATCAATTTAAACTTAACCTTCATCTTCTCTTGTTATGGACATAAAAAGACGACAAAATATGAAAATTTGAAAATTCTGTGAAAAGGGGCAACAACTCCTACAAAGGTTTTTGGATTTTCTCCAAAATTTCAGGGTGGCTAGATCTTGATATGCTGAACCTTTTTGCAATTAGCACTGACCTCTATCTGTAACACTTTTTGAAATAAAAATTAAAATATATTAAAATTGAAAAAAAATTTTAATGGAAAAAGGCCAATAACCCCAACATGAGTTTTCAGATTTTCTTTAAAATTGCAAAGCTGGTAGATCTTGACATGCTGATTATTTTCACTCCCATCAGATTTTTGATATCTGTAATGGTTTTCGAGTTATTTGCAAAATAGCAATTTATCCCTTTGTTCTATTTTTAGTAACAGCATCCATGTTGCTCGGTTTTCGGACTTTTCTAACACAATTTTGAAATTGTTTACCCTGCTGATGATTCAAGTCAAGTTTGGTAACAATTGGCCAAGTTGCTTAAGAGGAGAAGATTTTTTAAATTGATGACAAAAAAATTTCAAATTTCTTAAATTTGACCAATAAAGGGCAGTAACTCCTATATGGGTAGTCAGCTTTTCACCAAAATTTCAAGGTGGGTAGATCTTGATATGCTGAACATTTTTGCAATTTAAAGTTGACCTCTATCTGTTATAGTTTTAGTGATAAAAAATAAAGAATATTTAGAAATTTTTACGGAAAAAGGGCAATAACTCCAAAAGGGGTTATCAGATTTTCCTCAAAATTGCAGGGCAGGTAGATCTTGTCATGCTGATCACTTTTACCCTGTCAGATTTTTGATATCTGTAATGGTTTTTGAGTTATTTGCCAAAAACTGCAATTTACCTCTGTGCTATTTTTAGTAATGGCAGCCATGTTGTTTGATCCTTGGACTAATCGAACACAATTTTGAATCTAGATACACTGGTGATCATTCAGGCCAAGTTTGGTTAAAATTGGCTAAGCGGTTTCAGAGGAGAAGATTTTTTAATAAAGGGCTACGCCGAGCGCAGCATGATACGACCGCATCATGTCGACCACTGAAATTTGAACAAGTGTGATATATACAATAAGGAGCTTGACACAATAATTAGCTGGACACAAACTAGGGAACATAAAACCACTGAAAGATTATATCAAGATTAATTCAAAGAAAACAAGTAAATAGCTGCACACAAACTAAGGAAAATAAAAATAAGACCTTATAATTCCTTCTATATATCTGAAATGGTAAGAGGTATGTAAAATTGGTCAAAATATTACTTTAACTATATGATAAGAGTAATCCGAAGAAAGGAGTCCCATTAAAATCCAGCACAAAAATATAAGATTTTACATATTCTGAAAATTGCAATTTCAGCTCTTTTGACCCTTGCAGCTTGGAAACAGTAAGAGCTACACCAAATCCATTGACATACTACTAAAAGCTTATATCAAGAGAAATCCAAAGAAAAAAATTCCATCGAAATTCCATCGAAATCAAATGAAAAATGAAAATTTCAAGTAATCTGCAAATTTGCAAATTTATCCCAATTCAGCCCCTTAGGTATCCATTGCAAAAAACTGCATCAAAATCGGACTAAGAATAAATAAAATGAAATTTTTGAAAATCGTCCCTTTTGGGCCAAATTTATTTTGTGAACAGTACAAGCCACGTAAAATCCGTTGGCATAGCACTGATAGGAAATTTAATTAGGAACACACTGAAAACACCCCATCAAAATCCAATAAATAATAAATATTCTACAGCCAAATATGTGAAAACACCCAATTTTGCCCTTTTTGGCCCCTTTTTTAAAAACGGGAGGGGCCAAAATAACCAAAACCAATCCAAGCCTTCCTTTTATGCCAAGGAACACTGTGTTAAAATTTCATAAGGATTGGTCGACTGGAGCTTAAGTTATTGACAAATAAAGGGCTACGCTGAGTGCAGCATGATACGACCGCAGCATGTCGAATACTGAAATTTGAACATGAGTGCATTCAAATGAATGAGGACACAGTAAAGAGCTTGATACAGTAATTAAATGGACACAATAAAGAGCTTGAATCAGTTGAAATTTTGGCCCCTTTACCTCAGAAACGGGAAAAGCTATGCCAAATTTGTTGACTTACTACTGAAAGCTTATATCAAGAAGAATCCAAAGAAAAAAATCTGATCAAAATCCGATGAATAATAAGGATTTCAAATATTTCGAAAAATTACAATTTTGGCCCCTTTGACCCCTTGTAGCTCGAAAACGGTAAGAGCTACGCAAAATCCGCTGCCATACTGCTGACAGCTTACATCAAGAGGAATCCAAAGAAAAGAAATCATATTGAAATCCGATGAAAAATAAAGATTTCACATATTTCGAAAATTTGCAATTTAGGCCCCTTTGACCCCTTGTAGCTCAGAAACGGTAAGAGCTACGCAATATCCGTTGGTATACTACTGAAAGCTTATGTCAAGAGGAATTCAAAGAAAAAAATTCCATCAAAATCTGATGAAAAATAAAGATTTCACATATTTCGAAAATTTGCAACTTTGGCACCTTTGACCCTTGTAGCTCGGAAACGGTAAGAGCAACGCAAAATCCATTGACATACTACTGAAAGCTTATATCAAGAGGAATTCAAAGAAAAAAATCCCATCGAAATCCGATGGAAAATAAAGATTTTACATATTTCAAAAATTTGCAATTTTGGCCCCTTTGACCCCTTGTAGCTCGGAAACAGTAAGAGCTACGCAAAATCTGTTGACATAGTACTGAAAGCTTATATCAAGAGGAATTCAAAGAAAAAAATCCCATCGAAATCTGATGAAAAATAAAAGTTTCAGGTAATCAGCAAATTTGTAATTTTGGCCCCTTTGACCCCTTGTAGCTCGGAAACGGTATGAGCTACGCAAGATCCATTGACATACTACTGAAAGCTTATAGACGCTTTCAGAAATTGGTGATTACTGAGTTATCGAACTTGACCGCCAGGTGCCGCATAGTCGTCCGCCATTAAGAGGGTGTAGACTCGGTTTTTACCGTGGCAACGTATTATCATTTGTCGTGATTAAATTAATAAAAAATAGAATTTTAACATTTTTATTTCAAACAGGTATCCGTTCTGAAAGAATTTTGCCTGTTCAAATTAAATATTCATTATCTAACAAATTATAAAATGCAATTGATATGAAAATCATGGTTAAATGTTTTACCTTAATTTTTTTTAGAATATTACATAATTCAGCTTCAGTCCAGGTGACAATAGACGGTTTTGTCCAGGTAGATAATTACACCTAGGGGCATGACACATGTCCTTAATATACTGATCAGTGTGATTGAATAAACAAGTTTAATTAATCTCATGGCCCTTTGATTGCTTCCACAAAGAAATGAAGGCCATGGATTTTTATTGTTTTTTAATTTACCACATGTTTTAAAATTGAACTTCACAAATTATTTATTTCTATACATAATTTTTCTCAGAAATTGAACAAAGTACACCCCCGACATCACACAAAACCACTTTCTAGTTGGACTGCTTCTTTCTAGCACAAAAATTATGGCTATCTCTTCTTGGTAGGAGAAAAGTAACATCGGCCAATATCAAAATATGGTGAATACTCAATATTTTCATTTCATAAACCAAATTATCCCAATAATGTAGTCTGAGCCCCCACACAAAAGAAAAGAAACACAAATTATTAAATAAAGGAATATAAAGTTGCGGTAAGTCTTTTTGAATTATTTGAATTTCGACAAGTTGGACGCTATCCGTAAATGCAAATCTTGACTTCTTTCTTCAATTTGCGTGTTTTTAGGTGTGAAATTATTTTATTTTATGTAACTTTTTAAATTTTTATTCTTGCAGAATGACTTCCCTGTGCATTGTTTAAATAAAATAAATGCAGTTGATTTATATATTTTATGTCGTTTGCTATTTTTCCCCCACTAAATATAATTTTGCTGAGACTATTTGAATTAAATACTTCCTTGTTTCTTTAACTCTATAAACACAAGCAAAAATTGTTTCAAAAAGCAGATATTTTTAAAAACATTCAACATAAAATTATAATATTTTTTCATTATTCTGGTTAGCTGAATAAAAGTCCATCTCCACAATCTGTGCAAAATTTTTAATAGCTTGTATTTGCACATTAAAATCTTTTATAAGAATATTAATATCCAAGTTATTTTTCAAACTATCGGAAAATCTATCGAGAATACTTCAAATATATTTTTTTATGAAATATAAATGATTAATTCATTAATCTAAATTACTTGAGAATTAGATTTCTTTTCCTTCAAACCAAGGTTACCTTTTCTTAATCAGCTTGTAAAATATCGAACTTCTTTACTTAATTAACAGTTATTTGTAATATATAAATATATATTAGGCGGTTTCTTTGATGTCATAATAACTGTTTTATCACTTAAATAGGTTTTTATCACTTTCTCAACGGGTGTTCTTGGAGAGTATGACACTTGTATCATTAAACCTTACATCGATACATCAACAAACGCGGAGGTGTTACGAACGTTACACCCTTCTGGTAACAAGTTCATTAGGAAGTCGGCAATGGCGGCACCCATGAATTTGTGAATAAAAAGGTCTATATCAAGAGGAATTCAAAGAAAAAATCGCATCGAAATCCGATGAAAAATAAAAATTTCAGGTAATCAGCAAATTTGCAATTTTGGCCCCGTTCGGCCCCTCATAGCTCGGAAAGGAAACAAGTTACCAAAAATATAAAAGTTGAACGCTAAATTAATTTTTCATACGGAATCTAATGAAAAAAACTGCATCAAAATCGGACAAAAATTGAAAAAAAGATTTTTGAGATTTCCCCCATTTGGAACCCATTTATCTCATTCACGGTACATGTGACATGAAATCGGTTGAGATACTTCCCATTCCAAATTTCCTAAGGATCACACTGAAAGAAACCCCATCAAAATCTGATAGATAATAAATATTCTACAGCCCAATATATGAAAACACCTAATTTGGCCCTTTTTGGCCCTTTTTACAAAAATGGGCAGGGCCACAATACCCAAAACCAGTCTCAACCTTCCTTTTGTGACAAGCAACATTATGTTAAAATTTCATAAGGATTGATCAACTAGAACTGAAGTTATCGCACAGAAACTAAGAGTCTACAGACGCCGACGACGCCGCCAGTATCATACCAATATACGACCTCAAAAATTTTTTTGCGGTCGTATAAAAACAATAGTGTCTACAGACGACGACGATGACGACAGCGCTATACCATTATACGACCTCAAATTTTTTGCGGTTATATAAAAAGTTTACAACGGACGGACAATGGACAGACGGAAGCCAAGTGATGGCAATAGCTCACATGACCTTTTAGGCCAGGTGAGCTAAAAAAGGGGCTAGTGTTGCGCCAGACATTTTTTGTCTAACGAGAACACTGTTGTAGTGGAAAATACTTATGAGCTTTTTTCCAGATTTTCTATTGTAAGTCATGGCAGTTGAGATTCTCAGATACAATTCTGCAGAACCCTAAGTCCTGAACCTACCCCCAAGTTTTAATCCAACCTTGACTAGAAGTTTCGGGTTAAATACTTTTAACTACATGTAGTTCTTTGCCAAATTTCCTGGTTTTAGTAATGGCACCAACCTTGATTATTGGATGAGGTAATTTGATTTAATTCTGACAGGAGACTATCTGCCAACTTGGTTATAATTTGCAGAATAATTTTAGAGAAGGTTTACAGACAACAGCTGTAAAGTGACTTCATATGATACTTTGGATCATGTGAGCTAAATCAAAATCTAACAGAATCAAATCTCACCTGATTACTTCTCTCTTTGAATAGTAGAGATTAATTAACCTGGCTCTAATCAATTTTAAAAGAGGTATGACAAAAAACTTCCTTTTTAAACTTTAAGCTTAAATTGCGGATTTTTGTTACTTTTTCAAAATCTTTTTATACTATATAAAAAGATAACAATCATATCAAGTATGGAGTTGGGTTAAGCTGATATTGCAGATTTACATGCAACCGTGAAAGGTTCATTGAAAATCAGCACAATTATCTTTGACTACTTCTTTTAGCTGGAGGAACTATCATCTCCGAGCATTTCCTGAAAAAGTTCAGCAGTTCTCATTGGGTTTACAACACTGTTTGATTTTGATTGTTCCCGCTTCTTTGCAGAAGCAAACCCACTTGTAACCTCATTTTTATATTTTTCAAGAACACCAAACCTTTGCAGCCAACCTTGGAAGCCAGACTTTTTTGTGACATCTACATCAAATTTGGATGGAAATTTGTCAAAATTTAATGCCATCCAAACAGAAAGGACGGCCCAGTAATTTATACCACTTTCATCAAAAATTCTAATTGGGCGATCCTGCACAAGTAAAGTATCCTTTTCAACATTGTAAAAATTGATGTAAATATACATAGAAGAAACATAAAAAGATGGAATAAGCCGATTTTCCAACTCTTTGTTCAGCTTTACTGCCAGAAATGAATTCAAAATAGTTTGACTTATTGCTTGCATGTAAGATTTTGTTTCACGAAGATCCGCAGACACAGCACCATCTTCTATTTCTGCTTTCACCTCTGCAAGACTGTACCAAGTGCCTTCTTTTTCTTCTTCTAGTTTCATTCTTTTTGGTGTAGGTTCACCTTGTCCTTCCTCATCATCAACATCATCATTATAATCACGGTCAACAGCCACTGCTACAATTTCTTGCATGGAATCACCTTTTATTACTATATCTGCTCTTCCATGCCATAAATCAATGCATCCTGGAATAGGAAAACATACTCCATATATACCCTCAAGAAAGGAAGTTATTATACACGCTACCCTTTGGCAAATTCACTTTATATGTCTTCATAGCAAACTTTAAATTTATTCATGCTTAAGTTTACAAAAAGTGCTACACTTAATTAAAGATTTGGACTGTTCTTTACTAGATTTTTTCAAACTTACAGACTTATTGTAGACATGGTGCACGTGTATTATGCCCCAATTTCGAAATTTGAAAAGAGGAAATTGTCAACAACAATCAGTCTGTTATCAGTTCCTTTGGTGTAACTGTTCAAGATGAGTCTTGTGAGAGTCGACATCTTTCGTTGTATTGGATCCCCAAGTTACACAAATCTCCATACAAGCTTTTTTAAAGCCGGGTCTGCCAAATGTACCATCAAACCTCTCTCTAATTATATAAGCTACTTACATCTATTTTAACTGCAATTAAAACAGGTCTTCAGAAATATTGCACCATCAGTTATTCAACAGGCAGTGTAAATCAGATGTAGACTCAAAAGAATCATTGGATATGTTATTTGACAATGGTTCTCCCTCAACCAACATACATAGCTAAACCTCAAGACTTTATTATTTGACAATGGTTCTCCCTCAACCAACATGCATAGCTAAACCTCAAGACTTTACACCGTTTCTTAAAACTCTACTTTTGCCCTTATTAATACATATATGTTATTGCTGATAATACTGTGTTTCGGGATTTTTCGTTGGGTTTAAATTCTCCCAACTAAGGCCGAGTTTTGGCGAAAAATTCTTTTAAATTTATTGTGCGTTTATACGCTATGATTGGCACTTGTTTAAAGATGCTTTGGCATACTTCATCGGACTGAAGTTTATTCCAGTGTTTTCTTAAAGCTATGTTGGTTGAGGGAGAACCATTGTCAAATAATTTATTGAAATCCATTATGCATACTTGCATCTAACATTCTTACCAAAATTTGTGTTGTCTGTTGTTATATTCTGTTTACAGAATGGACACTGAGCATATGAACTTCTTCCACCTGTTTGAGGATTTCTACTTCCTTCACTGGTCTCTTCAGTATCTTTTTTGTAACATACTCTATCAACTACAACTTTGCCTTCTGATAGGAGAGGAGCAAAAAGATGGCAAGCAAGGACTGTCTGTATGGTTGTTTCATCTGCCTTTTTTGTAGACTCCAATTTCTTAAGACATTCTGCGTGTTTCCCACCTGAAGATAAACAAAATCTAACAACATCGTGTGTTATGCATGGCACATTCTTCCATCAAATTAAAGTACTTTTTTGTATTTCATCATGTTTATAATACATGTATCTAATAGGGTCTGTAAGTCACGTCATATGACATCGAGAAATCAAGATAAAATTCCAATTTGAAAACGTTTCCTGCCAAAATATGACGTTGAAGGATTATGACGTCCTTATTATTTGCTTAAAACGTCATATTTTTCTGTTAAAAATGCAACTTCCGGGTACAAATTATGTACCCGGAAGTTCCAAAATTGGACGAAACTTACAGACTTATTGTAGACATGGTGCACGTGTATTATGCCCCAATTTCGAACATTATTGTATCCCTATCTATTCAGTCTGCGAAAAGTCAAGCATCACCTAACTTTTTACATGTTCATCATTTTTGATGCTGAATTGAGGTGAGGGGTTTTTGTTCAAAATACTACGAATGAGATTATTTTGATATCAAACTTTAATCAAGTATCATATTGTTGTCTTTAGGTGAAAAGTTATGATATTAGGCGCAACCCAATTTTATGACAAAATGTGGTATCTTTGACCAGGAAAATAAGTTTCAATTAAATGCATGAATTCATATTGAAGATCCTTGTTGTTATTGTTGATACAAATTAAGGTAAGACAACAATTAACATTCCTGTGACAATTGTAGATATGCAAGGCAATGTTTGAATACAGGGGAGATAATCGAATTTTACGACATTTTAAAAGATTGATTTCCACTAATGTGACGAAATGTGAAAACAAAACAATTTCATTACTGAATTTTGCCATTAAATTATTGTTCTGTCAATGTTCAGGCCATTTTAAAGACTGAGGCATGAATTTGAAAACTTTCAAGCAAGATTTTTGATCATCTTTAAAATTTTGAAATCTGAGTTTTTGTTCTTATTTCAGAACATTAAGCCCCAATGCCTGTATGATTTCAAAGCGATAAGGCTTTATTGGATTCAGAGACTGTAGAAATGTCCAAATAATGATTTACGGTGTACCAAATTTCTTATTTTGGCCATTATTTTTTTTGTTGGATTTCGGTAAAATTTGGTAACTTTTGCAAAGATTTTAATTCTGAGAAAAATTGTTTTCCATTATTGCGAGGCATAACAATCCCGATCTGTAAGTATTGGTTAAAAATTGTCATTTTAGTCAGTTTTGAACATTTTTAGGGAACATGGAAACTTCTGGAATGATTTTTTCCAAATTTTAAGAAAAACACTTGGTCTTACTTTGATTAAATTTGGACGCGTTCCAAATCCATTGGAGAATCCATTAAAGCCTAAAGTTAACTAGTATGGAATTTTGTACCACATTTACCCCCATGAAAATGATCTGGTATCAAATTTGAACTCACAATGTTCCATATTGTACTAATAGTTGAAACTGGAAATCTCATACTGAAGGAATTGTTTTTTCTTTCGTTGCAAAAATTGGATTTTCATTGATGTTTTCAAAAGCTAGAAAGTACCACTACATGCTTCATGTTAAGACTTATCATCATGCAAAATTTATACCTATAGCTTTCAACATGTTTGTTTGGTGAAACTTTAAATGTAAGTGATGCTTAACTTTTGGCGGACTGTATATATATGTCTGTATCTTTTCTGTATCACACCTTTATGGGGTGGATCCAGGATTTTGGGAAGGGGGCATAACCTTTTTGACACGCTTTTTGGTGAAAATCCTTTAGATATGCTCCTATAAATCGCCAGCATGTCCCCATTTTTTTTTTGCTTGGAGTAAGAGGAGAGACATATGCCCCTTTGATTCTGCCACTCCATATGTTTTGAAAACGTTTGACTGGACACATTAAATTATTTGATTTTTTTAAAAATTTTATACATGTGTTTGACTGGTCATGCTGGTTGTTAAACAAAAATTGGGAAAATTTGAGCATAAAAAGGCAATAACTCTTACAGGTATTTGCTTTACAACTTCAACCTTGAAGATAAAATCTAGGGTATGCTGAATATTTTTGCACATTACACTTTAACTCTATCTCAAATAGTTTTTGAAATCCCCCGCCATTATTAGGGCATCTTTCAAACAAGGGCATTTTGTAAATTTTGTATGATATTTAAAGGGCATATTATTTCTTTAAAAATATTTGAACAGAACCCATCTTTGAAATAACTAAAGCTTTAAGTGAGCTTAAGCCACTGTATAAATTTTATCCAAATCCAATGATAAATAAACTTGCTAGAGCACATACAAGGCGATTTTGTCAAATTTCTAATTTATAAAGGGCATAACTCCTATAAAAATATTCAACCAGAACTTATCTTTGAACTCGCTTGAGGTATCACTGAAACAAAGCTAATTTCTAAGTTAATATTTTTTAGGGGCATAACTCATATCAAAATAATCGACCAAACCTCATCTTTGAACTAACTCAAGATATCACTGAGCTTAAGCTACTGTATAAATTTTATCTAAATCCAACGCTAAATAAACTTGCTAGAGCATTTACAATGCAATTTTGTCAAATTTCTAAGTTACTCATACAAGTGAAGACCCTAACAGATGTCTCACCTGTCCCTGCTTGGATTCTAAATTGATGTGAAATCTAAGTGTCTGAATTAAGGTCACTGACAAAAGCCATATAACAGGCCATCATGTACTTCAAAAGACCAAACAACATATAAAATATCACTGACCTACCATTAATACATAATAAGAAGCCAGACATGCTTGCTAGACCATGAAATAGAGGTCACAGGCATAAGTCATATGGCAGATTGTCAAGCACTGTCTTAAGACCAACCAACATGCAAAATATAATTGACCTACCACTAAGAGATAATGAGAAACTTAACATGACCATAAAATTGAGGTAAAAAAAAAGTCACATGCCAGTCTCACAGGTACTACCCAAGACCAACCTATATACTAAATATCATTGACCCACCATTAACAGTTATTGAGAAATGCACTTAATAAGGCAATCTTAACATGGCCATTTGATCACAAAATTGAGGTCAAGGAGAAAAAGTCACATGCCAGACTGACATGTACTACCCAAGACCAACCTACATACCAAATTATCAACCTACCACTTCTAGTTATTGAGATATGAACTTAATGGAAAAATTTAATGTGGCCACTAGACAAGGTCAAGGACAAAAGTCATATGCCAGACTGACATGTAATACAAAAGACCAACCTACATACCATACATTATCAACCTACCACATCTAGTTATTGAGATATGGGCTTGAGTAGAGAAACTTAACATGGCCACTAATTTTTGAATGGTGTTCTGTTATGGGTTGTAATGGATGGTGGATCTTTCTGTTGCCATGGAAACCAAACAAGAATACTGTAATTTTAGAAAAAAAAGTATTCTGCTAAATTTTATTTTTCATTTTTCCTATTGGAAATGCCTTTTATCTATGTCAGCCATGGTCCAGGTGAGCGATACAGGCTCTTGAGAGCCTCTTGTTCATGAAAGAACAATTTTATTTTGCAAAAGTATTTTTCAATATACTTTACATTATAATTATCTCCCTTTTTAAAAAAATATTTAAATGTAGTAAAGCATTTTATTGGATATAATAGATTCTTCAATGTATAATGAGGCAAATACATATTAAATATGTGGAGTTGAAAAGTCAAGAGTAAAGCCTGTCAAAATTGTCAAAGTTACAGGATCCATTAGCAAAGACATTAGTATGAAGACCATCCAAACCCATATGGAAAATCTGCCCTCCAAGGACTAATCATTATGTATTCATAAACTGGAAATCGATATGAATGTTCATGAATATACTGAAGGATTCATCATATGTTCATGATTTTTTTATGAACTATTTATGAATATATTTCATGAATAGTTCATGACAATTTGATGAATAATTCCACATGAATGTTCATGACTTTTAATTGTTCATGAACAATTCATGAAGAGAAAAGTTCATGAACTTTCATGTCGATTTTCAGTTCATGAATTGTTCATTGAATGTTCATGAATAAATTATGAACTATTCATGAAATTTGTTCATGAACAGTTCATAAAATGTTCATGCATATTCATGAATTATTCATGAGACTCTGACAGGGGCTACTCAACTGAATATACATAAGCCTGTGATTGGATATAAATGTATTGTATACCAGCTGCAGAAAGCAAAATGTTTTCAAGCTTTTATACATATATTATGCTTAAATATAGGCAAAGGTCTTCAATAAGTATAACAGTAAATTTTTCATGGGTCTTTTTCACTGCGGAAAAAGGTGAAAATCAGGGGTCACTTCCTTCAGCTGGAGCTAGCTCAAAAACAAGACGGGCATGAGGATGTTTCACATTTATTTTTTAAATCTTGTATGAAAGTCCTCTAGGTAACTGCAGTTTCTGAATCTTGATCAAATCTAGAAAGTAGCCAAATATTGCAAAATATTACTATTGTCGGCAATGGGAAAATAAATACTACCGTGCTACCTTAAATTATAATAGGGTAAAATATTCATTTGGTAATATTAAATCTTATATTGTAGTACTCAGTTTTGTGAATTTCACTGATTTATTGAAGAAAAATAGACCAAAAGGTTAAAAAAGGCTTAGAAATGTGGAAATATTGCTGATTCAGCAATTTTAGATTTTTATGGATATGCTCATATAGTTTTGGTTTGGAATCAGTCAATGAGAATTATTTTTGGCATTTGTTTTTAATTTTTGCAATCATACGCTTTAATATCTGAGCTTAGATTTCAGTCGCGACAAATCAAAAAGAGGAAAATTGTTCCCAAAGGAGTAGGGGCGGTAAGGGCCTTATTTGGCCTGAAAAATAAATTTGGTGGAATTCACAGAATTTTCTCATCGAAATGTTCTAAAGGTATGCCTTTTCAGTAAACAGTAACAGTTCTCAAATACTACTGTATGATTACTGAGTTTTGTAGTATAGAAGAAGGGACAAATTACGGATTTTGTCAAAAAATGACAAATTTGACCGATTTTTATTACTTTTTCTGTAATATCTTTTAATATTTTTTATCGGAAATATACAGCAAATGCAAGAACCACAAAAATATTTCTATGAGAGGTTCAGCTCATCTGCATCAATAAGTTGGTAAATTATCTAATTGGTTCTTGAATGTGCTCGATATTTCCGGTAAGAAAAACTGTTCGAAAATCTTTCAAATTCGGTATATTTCTACGAAAATGCACAAAAGTAGCGTTTTCATGACGTCAGAACTCTACCAATAGTGACTTCATGGTTATAACTTTTGTATTTTTTCTGTAAATGGGATCTCACCTTTGAAACGAACATGAAAAAAAATCTTGAGATGCAACTTGGAAATTCACAGAAATCTTGGGCAAAATCAACCCCTTATCGCACCTTGTCCTTTATGCAAAATTACTGAAATTCAAATTTTGGCAAAATTTTCCAATCATGTTGTACAATTTGGGTATATTTTGGATAAAAATGTTGATAACAATACACTTTTTTATTTCAATTGACAAATTGGATTTAAATACCAACATTAATCTTCAATTGTAAAATTTGAAGCCCAAAATGGGTGAATTATGGACATAAATTTTGACCGTCATTAGATAAAAATGCAACTTTTGCTGAATATTTGACAATGTTTGAAGTGAAAATTTGAGTATGTGCCAGCAAAAAGTTGAATTAAGACTTATTTGTGACTAAATGAAAATATAGAGTTAATTGCGCCATGTTTAGAACTCTTTACTTGAGCTTTTATCTACCCATGGGGTCTGTTTTTGTTGTTGCACTGCTGACCAAGGTGAAGAAGTTCACTTTATAGTACATTTTGCAAGAGAAAAACTGCAAGTAAACTAAAAAAACACGCCTTTTAAGTGCTTCAATGCATCATTTTGAAATTTTGCTAGGCACATTTAGAATCTGGGCCCATTTAAGGCTTGCTATAAGAGATGGAGTGGTCATTTGTTTGAAAACAAAGATTTTCAATATAAGAATGATATTGAAGACAGAGGTCATGGATTAAATACAATAGGGATAATCTAAGCTATATTTCTTGGAATGACTGTTACTATTACTACAAACTGTATGTTTCAATGCAATGATATTACCAAGAAATTTTAATGTATGCTTGAAATAGCAGTTTCTAGTCAGCCTATTTTGCCTATGGGGGTGGGCATTTGAAATCCAATATGGGGTCAAGGCCAAAGGGTATTTTCAAATGCACTTTATTGTGGCCATCTCAAAAATGAGTAATCTTGCTCTAGGAAGTGTTTCCACTAGATGTGTGCTCAATGTGTATTCCTATAGGTGGCACGGTAGTATTTATTCATGGCACTTAGGTTGCCCAATTGTGTACCCTACTCAACTGAATATACATAACCCTGTGATTGGATATAAATGTATTGTATACCAGAAAGCAAAATGTTTTCAAGCTTTTATACTTACTAGTATATTATGCTTAAATATAGGCAAAGGTCTTCAATAAGTATAACAGTAAATTTTTCATGGGTCTTTTAATATTTAGTCTTTTCACTGCGGCAAAAGGTGAAAATCAGGGGTCACTTCCTTCAGCTGGAGCTAGCTCAAAAACAAGACGGGCATGAGGATGTTTCGCATTTATTTTTTAAATCTTGTATGAAAGTCCTCTAGGTAACTGCAGTTTCTGAACCTTGATCAAATCTAAAAATGAGCCAAATATTGCAAAATATTACTATTGTCGGCAATGGGAAAATAAATACTACCGTGCTACCTATAGAGTGGAATATAACGACTGGATCATTCGGGTTACCAAAGACGTGGTCTCTTCCAAAATGAATGACAACAAGCAGGGGTTCGAATCCAGTCGAAGACCTTGCTGGATTTTCCGATGTTAACAGGTTTAAAAAGATCATTTTCATCACTGTTGGCATTCGGGATCATATATTCTACCTTTGCAGCTCACCTTACCAGCACATTGTCATTCATATTATATAGAGCTGTATGCAACACTATTATCTATATACTTAATGTATTTTACCTGTTGCAACCTTATCCTTCTTCTATCTATAATTTCCTACCCACCTAGCTAATATTCATCGTGTACTATGTTACAACCCTAGATTTCCTACGAGGAGGAATGACCCCGTTACCGAAAGCTATATTTTATATAGCCTAGGTGGCCGAGTGGTCTAGGGCACTGGACATAGTGCAGGCGGTGTTGCCATAGATGACAACAAGCAGGGGTTCAAATCCAGCCGAAGACCTTGCTCAGGATTTTCCGATGTTGACAGGTTTAAAAAGATGATTTTCATCACTGTTGTTATTCGGGATCATATATTCTACCTTTGCAGCTCACCTTACCAGCACATTATCATTCATATTATATAGAGCTGTATGCAACACTATTATCTATATATACTTAATGTCTCTTCCAAAAACCGCCGAGGCAGTTCAGAATTAAATTATTATCTTTTCATACTATTTGAAAGCTCTTTCGGATAAAACACATATATGAAGATGTTAGCATAAAAAAAATGAGAAAAGTTATATGAGATCATACGTCCTTGATTTACTCAATAGAGAATTTCACCGTCTGTTGAGCATCATGTAAAAAATAATAATATGGAATGTTTTAAGTAGTTCTTGGAAATGAATATTCCCTGAAATATATTCCCTGCAAGGATTTGTGAATATTGATTTTCTCTGCTATTTTTCGTTTGATTTTTATTATTTCTATTCAAAGTTATTAATAGTGTGCTATTTATAGGTTGTCACTCAAGAATCCGGGTTCGTTCGCCCTGATTCACGTTCGCCCTATTACCTGTTCCCCCTAATACTTATTCGCCCTGGGTCCGTTCGCCCTAATACCTATTCGCTCTATACATGTATATTTGTAATAATTTGTTTAAACAAAATTGTTGGGAATAAACATGTAATAAAGCAGAAATAGTAGTTTACTTGCACAGTTTTAAAAAAAGAAAACAAAAACAAAAACAAAAACAAAAACAAAAAAAAACTAGAAGAGTATTAGTAGTGAGACCATGACAGCAGAAATCAAATATAAAAGACAAAGACTTATCTGGAGCAGGGAAAACATTATCCCATGACCCATGTTACCTAAAATGGAAATTTGTTGGCATTTTTCTCAACCGGCCTGAACATTATTCAACCGTACGAAACCGTTCGCCTTGAACACTGCTTACTAGGGGTGAACAGGGTAAGAACTTAATATAACAATGTACACAGTATTATAAATTATTTTTTTCAACATATTAGCACTAATAAACAATGAAAAGAAATGGATAAAATTCACACGAGACAGTCTTTACACCAAGGATTTGTATAGTGAGTCATAGTGAGTCTCACTATACAAATCTTTGTTTACACACACATGCTAAACAAGCAATGAAGAACGCTTTTATTGTTGTTCTTCATCTTGAAGTCACCAAGCTAGTATGTTTTGTTTTGTTTTTTTGAAAGTTTACGGCTCCTAGTGTGATTTGAAGGTAAAATAAGTTTCCTTTTATGTCTACCAGTTCCTGTACATATCCGAGCTGATTATCAATATTATAAATTCATCAAAGACAATTAATTGCAAATCGGTAAAATCAAAAGACTAAATAATTATACCACATCAACATTTAATTACATTCAAAACTAAGTTAGACTAATGATTGATAAATAAAAACAAACAAATCAAATTCAGAAATTTAATCAACTTTTATTCCCTTGTGACTAAATAATTAACATATTTCAAAGAGTTCGAAATTGACTTTATAACTGAAATATAATGAAATAAAATGTATACCAGTATTTATTGTGCTAGGATTAAGCTTTATACCTTTTATGAAAAAAAATAGGGCGAACGAGCTCTAGGGGCGAACGGACCCGATACCGTCACTCACAAAGATTAACCTTGACCTAACAAAACCAAATTGCGCAATTTTAAGGCTGATACACATGTATTTGTGTAAATTATTTAATAGGTAGCAAATTATTTTATATAATATGATCTTTTAACAACTTTGAGTTCTGACAGTCACATATAATTAACGATGTGCATACGAATTATAAGTTATTTTGTGCCATTATACGCATAATATTTTAAAAAGATATCCTCCCGATCTTCCGACTATTATATGAAAAGCAAGCTTTTCCAAAATAATAAACTGCACTTAGAGATGATTACTTCGTATACACAGGTAGATGAATATTGACAAGTACAGTTAACAACAGCAGGTGAGTAAATCCTCTGTTTATCAGTTTCTCGGACATCCGTGAATGTCGGTGAATGCCAGGTTTGTTGTCGGACATTCACCCTGTTTCACCCACAATTCACCGACGTCGGATTTGAGTGATTTTTAACTGAATGCCTCTGTTTATACTGTACTTCATTGTAAGGGTACTCGTCTTGATAAGTTTGACTTTTTTCTAGTTTGATTTTTACTGTGAGTCTTTTTTGTGTATTTATTTTTTAGCCATTCACCACACATAGGGGAGGGTTTGGATCCAAGAAAACGAGTTTAACCCCACCACAATTTTTGTGCCTGTCCCAAGTCAGGAATATGTTGGTGATTGGCTTGTCCGTGTCTTCTTATAAAATTTTAGTTTCTTGATATTTGGGTTATTGGATGTGGTTTGTTTCCATTGATTTATTCACTTTTTTACCTTTTTGGGGGGGCCATTTAGGGCTTGCTATATGGTGTGAGGTTCCTCACTGTGTTGAAGACCGTATGGTGACCCCTAGATGCTTTGTTTTGGGTCGTATTAACCTGGATATGGGATGTTGTCTCCTTGACATTTACCCCATTTCCTTTCTTTTTCATAGTATGAGCTTATTAGTCTATTTAATTGAATTATTAATTTAATTAAATTCATTTTTAGTACATGTATACAAAAATGTATACAAGCAGATTCATGCAATTTGTTTGTTTAAATAATTAAATTTATATGGGACCGGAACTGCTTTCAAATTGGGGCTGGATCTACTTGAGACCGGAACTACTGCAGTACTGGGGACGGAACAACTGGAAAACAAAACTCGCAGCCGGTTAAAAAGCTCATAAAGAGCTTATATTAATTGTTGAGTTGTGTTCACCGACGTTAAATAAAACTTACCTTTACCTGTACAACACAAGTGATGACCCTAAAGGATGTCTCACCTGTCCCTGCTGGACTCTAAATTGATGTAAAATCTAAGTGAACTAATAAGAAAAGTGAACATGCTCCCTTGACTGTGAAATTGAGGTCAAGGACAAAAGTCACCTGCCAGACTGACATGTACTACCCAAGACCAACCTACATACCAAATATTATCAACCTGCCACTTCTAGTTATTGAGAAATGGACTTAAGCAGAAAAACTTAACGTGGCCACTAGACCGTGAAATTGAGGTCAAGCACAAAAGTCACCTGCCAGACTGACATGTACTACCCAAGACTAACCTAAACACCATATATTATCAACCTACCACTTCTAGTTATTGAGAAATGGACTTAAGCAGAAAAACTTAACATGGCCACTAGACCGTGAAATTGAGGTCAAGGACAAAAGTCACCTGCCAGACTGACATGTACTACCCAAGACCAACCTACATACCAAATATTATCAACCTACCACTTCTAGTTATTTTGAAATGAACTTAAGCAGAAAAACTTAACGTGGCCACTAGACCGTGAAATTGAGGTCAAGGTCACATGACAAATGTCAGACTGGCATATACCCAAATAAATCTTGCTATAGGACAAATATTGTGAGTCTAGAGGCTACAGTTGCTGAGAAATAGACTTGAATGTAAAAATTGAACAAAGTCACTGAACCATGAAATTGAGGTCAAAGAAACATGACAGGTGTCAGACTGGCGTGTACCCATATAGATCTCCCTACAAACAAAATATGACGGGTCTAGGTGTAACAGTTACTGAGAAAAGGACTTGAATGTGAAACTATGTCGCAGATTTTCTAAGTTCACTGAACCATGCAATTGAGGTCAAGGCAACACGACATGTGTCAGACTGCCATGTACCCATATAGATCTCACTATAGACCAAATATGACAAGTCTAGGTATTATAGTTCCTGAGAAAAGGACTTGAATGTGAAACTATGTCGCAATGTTTATGTGCTTATTGAACCATGAAAACAAGGTCAAGGTCATCTAAAATATATGCTGCTGGAAAGGTCATCACTTGGTGGTGCTGTGGACCAAAGATGATGTTTGTATGTATTACCCTAGAAAAGTTATGAAGGTTTTAGAAAAAAGTTTACGCCGCCGCCGCCGCCGGACTGCTATACCTATGTCTCGCCCGTCGCAGGCGAGACAAAAAAGCATGCTTTAGGCGTACAGAAAATATTTAATTCTCAAGAAGTACAATCCACAATTTATGGCAAACGTGCAGTCCTGTAGTAGTGCAGTATAAATAAACCTACCATACCTGTCAAGTCACCTGATTTCATCGGATGTGACCGGATATGTTGCTTGTCACCCGATAAGATGCAGTAACCTGATCAGATCAGGTGGTCAAATAACCCGAGAATCGAAGTCATCACCCGTATTCACCCGGATTTGATTTCCGATAACGTTTTGTATATTAACATTCTTATTTTTATTTCCAGTTGTGTTTTTTATTTACTTGTCGGCTTAGAATATCGTCTCCTCAGTTTATAATGAAGCCTTAAGGGAGTTAACTGAGCCTTTTAAAGACTACAGTATGCATTGAGTGTACTGAAAACGTCTTGTAATAAATGGAAAAGATCAATTTCCGGACCAGCAATGTTCAACATAAAAGTCAAAACGGAAACGCTGTTCATGGAAAGAAAATTTTATTGGACTGTTGGTTAAATCATGCAACCTGGCAATGCATAATTTTACAAAATAATAATGCAGATAGTTAAAAGTTTTGTCAGTAGTTAAAAGGATAAACACCGATTTTAGGTCAGAATTAAACTGCCCAGTTTTGGCACGCAAAAACAGTTTGTATTTGTTCATGCTTTGAGGGGGTCCAAGTAAAAATCATAATCAGCAAATGTGAAACAAAGGTATTCAATGTACATGAAATTCAATTATGATGTCTGTTTTAAGGGTGTTTCGATACTCCATTTGAAAATAAATAGGATTTCAAATAAACATAATTTTTTGTTAGAAAATTAACAAAAAAGTAATTTAAGTGAAAAAAAAAAAGATAGATAGATGATCTTGGTTTTGATATTAAAGTGATTGAAAATTTGACAGGAAACCGAACTCCTCTGATTTTTCATAGGATAAACATTAACAAGCTTTGACCATGAATGAATACATGTGACAGAATAAATAGTATTCAATTATTTTTTAAAGAATGCTTACAAAGATGTATAAAATGAAATTATGGAAAAAAATGAGGGGGTCAATGGGCAAAAAATTATAATTAAATGGATAAAGCCGGATGATTCCAAAAATCTGACATAATCCCACAAGATTTCGGGACATTTCTGCTCTCAAACACTTCGGCCATATGAAATTTCGGCCATGTGTAATTTCGGACTTGGATGTTTCGGCCCTGTCATGAGTATGTGCTAGAAAGTGTTACAAATTGGTACATGTAAAAACTTTCTAAATGGTATAAAAGAAATAGCCAATTACTTTTTTGTGAGCCGATTTTGACGTTAGAGGGGATCTGATTAAATATTATCAGATATTTTAATACTAGAAAAAGTTTGGTTATTCAGAAGTTCATCAACATTGACACATATTTTAAAACTTTACCAAGTCAAATAGTTATCCCAGGTAAGAACTGGCTGTCATGTCTTTAATCAAATAAATGCAATGTGCAATCATTTATTTTGATGATTTTATGGACTGAATGAATGTTTACTCAGCAATGGCGTATATTGCAGGTCCAAGACTATGCAGTTTTTTGTTGTTGACTTTTCCCATAGGGTAACATGTTAATGTTTTGAAGGATCGAAAAACCCAATGTCGCCAAAATTAATGAAATTATATTATCCAATTAAAATAACAGCAAACTGAAAACTACATCAGTAAGGCACATGCATGTGAGATGTACATGTACTAGTATTCATGCAATATTATCATACAATGGCCAAAACGTCTAAGTCCGAAACGACCAAGTCCGAGGTTACACCTGGGACTAATATAACAGGGATATGAAACTATTTAACAAACCAGTTTGATCGAATAAAAAGCGGTGTCCAGGCTACAATTTTCGGCTGTAACTTTTGATTTACTCAGCACAAAATTATTCTTAAAAAATTGCCAAAAAGCCGATTTATCGTGTATTTACAACATTAAATTTGCATTCACACAACAATGAAATCCTAATTAAAAATGGGTAATAAATACACCAGGGGTTGTTTTCTTGTGTAAAGAGGTCGTAAAATTATCGAGAAACCGTCCAATAAACAAATGACAGTTATCGATGATTAATAAGCGTCAGAACAATGAAAATCAAGAAAATTGGCTAATTTTAACTCGTTAGTTTACCTGTCAAATTCCATCCTACCATTACAAAATTTTATCAGTATAAAGCCATTTGTATTGGGTTTATATTCATATATAATTTATGCAGGAAAGATTTTTAACAGTGCTGATAAATTTTGACTGATGTGACCACACTCATACAATTTTTAGAAATAAATTTTTGAGTTCAAACACTTAACTTTTCCCTGTGTATTTTACAACTAAATTTTCAACTAAATTTAAAGAAAAATATACCATGATTCGCATCGAAGTTTCATCTTTTCAATCATATAAATTTTGTAGCATTAAATATTTTGGGGAAAATAGAAAGTGTACTGAAAAAAAACGTCATTAAGTGTAGAATTTCGCGGTATACATTTTTTATTTCTAAAAAATTCAAAATTATCCAAGTTTAAGAGCAAAGTTTGTGTACTTTGGAATAAATTTATTTTACAAAAAATATACTATGATTTTCAGCAATCTTTTTTCTATAAAATGGTGTTCTTTGTATTAAAATCGATGGAAAAATGTAGCTGTAAAGTGTACTAAAACTTTCCTATGTTTCAACAGAGAAATGCGTTTACAGGTAAATCTGCCGAGACACCGAAATTGTAAGAAATGTGAATGTTTCAAATCCCTGTTATATTAGTCCGAAGTTACACTATGGCCGAAATGTCCTGCTACCTCCCACAACATGAGGAACGAACCTCCTTAAGTAGTAAGTTTACTAAAGTATATAAAGTGTGTAATTGACTGGTGAATGAATAATTGTGGTGAAAAAGTTCGTTGCGCGCTTATAATACAATATTTGGGATGAAGAAAGTTCATCACGCGTTAATTAAGACCTGATTTTTTACCATCCAATGCAGGTCGTGATCGTGACCAGATTTTTGGTCATAGGAAGCGAAGCTTCCATATATTTTGGAAACTGCAATTTTGTTCCCAATACTATGAGTTGAAAAAATCCCTGCGTCGAGAGTTAACGTTCTTGGAAATATACGCAAATGGACACATCAATCTTTCAGAGAAGATTTCCAAAATATGTGTAAAAAATAAAGCATATGAATACGTTGCTTGATGGCCATTCAAACATGTTGATGGTAAAATCGAAATGAAGAAAACAGAATAAAAACAGCTTTACTGGGGAATTCTGGTACGAAACTAAAGACATATAAATCCATTCGGAATTCCACTGCATCGAAAAGGGTCATGATAATAACCGAGAAATTACGAATGAATATATGCAACCATGACAACGATAAAGCGTTACGCAAGAATTTTGAGTATATTTGTTTATACGCTAAATTACAACTTATACACAGTCATGCAGTATAGAAAAGACGCCAGGGAAGGTTTTGTCAGCAAACTAGATGCAGCTATGTAGTTTTTACTGCTTAAATAAAGATTGCATGATCATTGACATTGCGACGACAAGTTGATGTGCATCCATTGCTCATTGCATACGTTCAGGACTGGCATTTATTCAACGAACGTATCCATACAATCCATTTACAGGGAATCCAATCAAAATATGAAGTCTTACCTTGATGCAGAGCGTTGACAATGCTCACTCCTTTGTCCCAAATTTTGACTCCTGCTTGGGGACTGCATCTTGTT
>MJUU01000001.1:5584-18104 GCA_002080025.1 Modiolus philippinarum | reverse complement strand
ATAACTGATCTATAGGAGGAAATTACAGAAAAAGCTGTCATTACATGGAAAATTGATGAAATTTGCATTTGAAGATCAAAGGAAACGTCGAAATCACTTATAAAGGTGATTACTGAAATTGATTAATTATTCAAATAAGTGATAACAATATCACTTGTTTAAGTAGTACCCCTGACTGATAGTTTCAATGATGATTTTCAATAGTCAGATTGCAAAAAATCTTTGATTCTAATTATGGTAAATTTCCTGAAACTCTCAAAGACCTACTATTTTTTGGAATTCTACCTAGCAATCATATCTTTTTCAATTCCTTACAGTACTGCAGATCATTTTCAATAATCAGAGTGCAAAAGACTGATTCTAATTTATGTAAATTTTCTGAAATTCTCAAAGACGGATTTCTTTTTGGAATTTTACCTAGCAACCATATCTTTTTTGATGCCTTATAGTCAGTCAGGGGCGCTACTTGAGCAAGTGATTTTAGAATCACTTATTGAAGTGATCAAAGCAGAAAATTCTGATGTAATTTGATACTCCATTTTCTGCATTTTTTTTAAATCACTTAAATAAGTAATTATAGAAGAAAACATTTGATCACTTATGTAAGTAATTTAAACTTGTTTTCTTGATTATTTATTGAATATATATTTTTTAGAATTAAAAATTTGTGATTTTACATGAAAAAAAATAGCATCAAATGTCAAACCTCTCTTTTCCTTAATATACATGTCTGTTTTTACTGCTTACTGAAAATTAGCATTATTTGAAATATTTGGTAAATGAGAGCAAATCAGTCCATTTTGAAATTCTAAAAGTAGAATGTGTATATTATACAACTAAGAATTGTTACACTTAGTCTTAGACAGAGAATAGATAATGAGAAATTAATTATAGAAAAATTCCCAAGAGGGTTTTTTAAGGCTTCTGCGCAGTAACTTACTGGTCATGCCCACTCTTGAAATTGATATATAATAAAAATGAGATAACTGATCTATAGGAGGAAATTACAGAAAAAGCTGTCATTACATGGAAAATTGATGAAATTTGCATTTGAAGATCAAAGGAAACGTCGAAATCACTTATAAAGGTGATTACTGAAATTGATTAATTATTCAAATAAGTGATAACAATATCACTTGTTTAAGTAGTACCCCTGACTGATAGTTTCAATGATGATTTTCAATAGTCAGATTGCAAAAAATCTTTGATTCTAATTATGGTAAATTTCCTGAAACTCTCAAAGACCTACTATTTTTTGGAATTCTACCTAGCAATCATATCTTTTTCAATTCCTTACAGTACTGCAGATCATTTTCAATAATCAGAGTGCAAAAGACTGATTCTAATTTATGTAAATTTTCTGAAATTCTCAAAGACGGATTTCTTTTTGGAATTTTACCTAGCAACCATATCTTTTTTGATGCCTTATAGTATCAGTGATCATTTTCCATTGTCAGATTGCAAAATTTTTTTATTCTAAGTTTGGTAAATTTCCTGAAACTCTCAAAGACTCATACACTGTAATTTTTTGGAATTCTATCTACCAACCATATCTTTTTGGTGTTTTACAGTTACGATGATTAATTTAGTTTCAAAAACACTTGTTTTTTTTTACAAGAGGAGGGGGTCCAAAAAGGGGTAGCGGGGGGATCGCAATCTTTGATTGGCTGGTTTTCATTTTAATTTGAAAACAGATAATAATTATTAACATGATTAAAAAAAATTGTTTAAATATTTAGAAGTTGTATTTTTTTTTAAACAAGACACAAATTATGACTCTTTTCATACTAATATAAATCTCATAAAATTTTATGCAATTATTAAAGAAATGTTTTACTATTTTACAATTTTTTATTATGATTTGCAGATACTTGTTTGTTTTTTTGGTTATTTTTTATTTATATTTTTTTTTATTTGTATTTAAAAATTAAAAACTATATTTACATAGAAAATAGAAATATTCATTTGAAATTTTCTAAATTGTTCATGCATAATAATCAAGTGTGTAATTAATTTTTACTGCTTATTTTTTGAAAAGTTGAAATACAAAATCAAATTAATGCAAAACTTATCAAATTATTGATTAATTTAAATATTAGATAATTATCAATGTTTTTTTTATTCATTATAATTAATAAAGGGCTACGCCGAGCGCAGAATGATACAACCGCAGCATGTCGAATACTGAAATTCGAACATGAGTGCAATTCAAATGAATGAGGACACAGTAAAGAGCTTGATACAGTAAATATATGGACACAATAAAGAGCTTGATTCAATGCAATTTTGGCCCCTTTGGCCCCTTTAGCTCAGAAACGGGAAAAGCTATGCCATGTTTGTTGACTTACTACCGAAAGCTTATATCAAGAAGAATCCAAAGAAAAAAATCTGATCAAAATCCGATGAATAATAAGGATTTCAAATATTTCGAAAATTACAATTCTGGCCCCTTTGACCCCTTGTAGCTCGAAAACGGTAAGAGCTACGCTAAATCTGCTGCCATTACTACTGACAGCTTACAAATGTACATCAAGAGGAATCCAAAGAAAAAACATCCTATTGAAATCCGATGAAAAATAAAGATTTCACATATTTCAAAAATTTGCAATTTAGGCCCCTTTGATCCCTTGTAGCTCAGAAACGGTAAGAGCTACGCAATATCCCTTGACATACTACTGAAAGCTTATATCAAGAGGAATTCAAAGAAAAAAATCCCATCAAAATCCGATGAAAAATAAAGATTTCACATATTTAAAAAATTTGCAAGTTTGGCCCCTTTGACCCCTTGTAGCTCAGAAACGGTAAGAGCTACGCAAATCCGTTGGCATACAACTGAAAGCTTATATCAAGAGGAATTCAAAGAAAAAAATCTCATCAAAATCCGATGAAAAATAAAAATTTCAGGTAATCAGCTAATTTGCAATTTTGTCCCCGTTGGGCCCCTCATAGCTCGGAAAGGAAATAAGTTACCAAAAATATAAAAGTTGAGCGCCATATTAATTTTTCATAAGGAATCTAATGAAAATAAACAGCTGCGCAAAGTCGCATGATACGCCCGTCGTCACCCCTTCAAAACTTTAAGTGATTTAGGTAAAGGATTCTCAATTAAGAAGCAACTAAAACTGCCTAATTGAGCTTGATATCTCTTTAACAAATCAATCTGCAAAGTTTAAAGTGAGCTGATCAAAGTACTTACATGAAAGAGTGTGACATGTAAAAAATTGCCTTAAATTTGACAAATAAAGTCCTATAACTCTTTCAAGAAAAATCAAAATTTCGCAAATAAGTACACAGATTGTGAGGCCATCATAGCCAATACATCTACAAAGTTTGAAGTGAACTGGCCAAAGGGTTGTCAAGTTAGAGGGCGACATGTAAAAAATTGCCTTAAAATTGACGAATTAAGTCCCACAACTCTTGCAAGAAAAATCCAAATTTCACAAAAAAGTACACAGATCGTGAGGCCATCATATCCAATATCTCTTCAAAGTTTGAAGTGAATTGACAAAAGGATTCTCGAGTTAGAGCGCGACATGCAAAAAATTGCCTAAAAATTGACAAATAAAGTCCCATAACTCTTGTAAGAAAACTCGAAATTTCACGAAAAAGTATACAGATCCTGAGGCCATCATATCAAATACATCTACAAAGTTTGAAGTGAACTGGCCTTAGGGTTGTAAAGTTAGAGCGCGACATGTAAAAAATTGCCCTAAAATTGACGAATAAAGTCCCATAACTCTTGCAAGAAAAATTGAAATTTCATGAAAAAGTATACAGATCCTAAGGCCATCATACCAAATACCTACACAAAGTTTGAAGTGAATCGGCCAAACAGTTTTCAAGTTAGAGCGCGACATATGAAACGGACGGACAGACAGACGGACGGACAATCGGACATCGGTATACCATAATACGTCCGTCATTAGACGGGCGTATAAAAACTGCATCAAAATCGGACAAAAAATGAAAAAAATAGATTTTTGAGATTTCCCCCTTTTGGGACCCATTTATCTCATTAACGGTACATGTGACATGAAATCCGTTGACATACTACTGATTCCAAATTTCCTTAGGATCACACTGAAAGAAACCCCATCAAAATCCGATAAATAATAAATATTCTACAGCCCAATATATGAAAACACCTAATTTGGCCCTTTTTAAAAAAACGGGCAGGGCCACAATACCCAAAACCAATCCCAACCTTCCTTTTGTGACAAGCAACATTATGTTAACATTTCATAAGGATTGATCAACTAGAACTGAAGTTATCGCACGGAAACGAAGAGTCTACAGACGCCGACGACACCGACAACGCCGCCGCCAGTATCATACCAATATACGACCTCAAAAATTTGTTTGCGGTCGTATAAAAATGCATTTAAAATTTATTAAAATGATTGTGGCCTTCCACAGGTAAGGGATTATCAATGACTAATCACTAAATCACCACACAAGTCAGGTACATTAATTATTTTATGACCCATGTTTTATGACCCTTAAGCCTCATTAACAGCAGGGAATTAGTCTGACTGGGACATCTGTCGGACATGTCTGACATCATGTCTGATTGGGACATCTATCATCATATGTCTCTGCCTGTACTGTATGTTGTCTATGCACGACGTCAAGTCAATGAAACGTAGATAGCTTTGGGTATAATTCTTGATCTCAGTACAATGAAAGTTTTGCAGCTTCCTTGACAGCAGCAGTATTCAAATTTTCCATCTGATAAAACGTTAAATTAGATGTCATTGCATTTTCATATTGCGGATCCCAGTTTTTGCACTAGAAAAGTGTTGTACGAATAGCTGTTTGTCTAAACGTACAAAAATTGTGTACAGGGAACCACTTCCTTTATTTGTAGAACTATACAAATTACATGTACAGGTCTGTAGTAGTGTAGTATAAATAAACCTACCATTCTCCAAATTATAATCTACAAGTCGCTTTGTCGCTTTTTTTTGTTTTTCATCTGTAATGGACTCAATGTCACCGTTTGCTCTCATCAGTTGAGTCGAAATTCCTTGAAAGATGTCGAATAACGAGTGTCCAGCAAAGATGCCATCTTGCAGCGTTTCGGATAAAACATCTAATTCTAAATACACCTCTTTCGAAAAGGTGGTATGTCTTTTAGCATTGCAAAATGCTACGTCAAGATATATGTAAGGTTTATCCCACACATCACCGTATGGAAATTTTTGACGTTTCTGTCGAACCAACGCATTCATTGTGTTCTTCCTCTTGTTGTAGATAAACAGGGGGTGTCTTAGTCTAAAACTTGGGAAACGAAATAATGTAAATGATCAAAGTAAGATTTTCAGGGATAGGCTAAAAACCGGAAAATGAAAAAAACCTGAAAAAGTAAAAATGCATACATTTTCTATCATATATTTTTGAATGGATTTAGAAAGAGAAATAATTCAACCAGATTTCAAAAGCTTTTGAAATGCCTATTAAATGATACATCGCTTTAATTAATTGATTTTGAGTTTAAAGCCAATATGATGGCCGGAAGAAAAAATATCGGCAAATTCACAATCAAAATTTACAACATTGAACTTCAATTTCTCAAAGTAAAAAAAAACTGATCAAAAAATGTTTATGTTATATATTTATATATAAATATTTATTCCAAATGAAAACTTTTGAAAACATTGAGCAATATAGAAAAAATATCTTCACTAGTTTCAACCGATTAATGAAAATTGGCTTGAAATGAACGTTGTTCATATCAAAGTGTGTAATTTTCGAAAATTCTTTACTTGTTTTGTTATTTTTTTGCCTCATACCCTCCTTCATTTCAAAAATAAAGTTGACGCCTAACATAGAATTGACCCATTAGCTTCTCGGTATTCTGACTGATCTTCACGAGAAAATCTTTTGTGAAATTCACAACATTGCAACAGTTCCGCTGAATCTGGGACTAATGATTCAAAAATTATTTAACAAACCAGTTTGATCAAATCAAAAGCTATGTCCTTGGCTACGACTTTCGGCTGTAACTTTTGATTTACTCAACGTAAAATTATTCTATTATTTTGTTATATTAGTCCCAGACTGAATGAAGGTAGTTAGTTCCCAGTAATGCATGAGAATTTCACACTTGCTGTTACAAAGATATGCCACAGGAATGGGGCATGTTTTTACCAGCTACTCGTCTTAAACAGGGTATCTTTTTTCACTGCTGCTGTTTTAATAGGGTAATGATATCCATATGGCCGTCCTGGAAGGTAGCTTTTAGTATAGAGAAATCCGTTAAAGCCAGTGTTTAACACACCTAGACGAGAAATATATGTTTCATGTATTTTGTCCATAGCAACTGCACTTCATATTATTGACTCAAGAAATTATAGTCCTAAACATGGTATGTTTTTTACCCTATTTGTCTTGAACAGGATGCGTTTTTTCTTTTCTTTTTTGTTTGTTTGTCTTAAACGGGGTCCATTTTTGTCGACAGGGTATTACCAAAATTATGAGCAAGTAGCCCCCCCCCGGAAGGCTACGGGCATTGTACCGGCTCAACAACCTTTTCATCTTGTAATTAATAATCATTTGCTTATGCATTGAGGGATGATCTGGAGTATAATATCTAGTTCCAACACATATCATATAGCCCTTTTAGGGAAGGAGTCTCATTTTAAATGGTATATACTTTTTTTCTAAATTTCTACAAATGAAAGAGGTACTTCCGTCATTGCGTTATGGAACCACGTTGTTCAAAGCTGGGTTTCATTCTCCAAATGCTAAAAATAGGCTAGAATAGTTGAATTTCTATCAAGCAGGTGCCATTCTGGTTCCATACAAATCTAGATAACATAAACAAAGGCGAGGGTCGCTTCTGTTAAAACATCCACAAGCACCAAAATCGACTTGCTCTTAATATCCAAGAGTTTCGATCTAGCCATTATATTCAAACAATATTTTGTGCTGCCTTGTTAGCGGAGCCGACATAAAGGATGACTATGTGTCGTGTGTTTGTGAAATCAGCAACTTCTTTATATCGGGAAGCTCGATTCTAAACCAAACTATGGGGTAGGTTTTCACTTGAATTAGTTGTGCACTGGATACTTAAAATTTTGATTTTATACTCTTGGTCATAAATATGGAATATTTTTTGTTGAGAATGCCAAAGATATCTAAGGGCAGTTTGCTTTCAAAAAATCAAATAATCCTCCAAAAAATCGCTGAAATAATCACTTAAATGATATTTGTACAGGATGGCCATAAAACTGCATTTTGGGGAAGTATTTGCAAACCCAATATTTGATTTTAAAAAATGTCCAATCTTCACGAAAAAGTGGGTTACAGAATGGGTTGAAGGAGTGGTCTGACAGTAGAATCAGAGACTTTCGTACTTCACAGTTAGAAAACAATGTTTAAAGCAAAATTTATACTTTCATCCACAAACTTTTGTGCATAATGCTTCCAAACTTCAAATTTTGACTCAGAAAATTCCATATTTATGACCAAGAGTTATATATTCTAGAGGCTCGCAGGACCAAAGATAACCCTTTAGTAATCCAAGAACTCCTTCAAAACATCACATTCCAATCAGGCTGTCAGTATGTAGTTCATCTGATCTAGATGTTTGCTAAACCTTTTTCAACATTTTTGAGGTTCATCGAGCCATAGCTCATTTGTAAATCTGCAGCCATTTTCACAAAAGATCTTACGATAAAAATTAATCGTAAATCTTTAACATTTCATATTGACTTACGTTGTCGAAAGATTTTTTGTGAAAAGGCCTGCTGCAACTACAAGTCCGATTCCAAAATGATTCCAGGATGTGTCATAGAGCCAAAATTAACTTATTGTTAATCCGCCACTCAAAACTGTAACTCGCAATTGGAGACATTTGATTTTTAGGGGAGGGGGGCGATTTCGTAAAATAAATATAATTAATTTAATAAACTTTGTGCCAGTAAAAATAAATATTTTAATGCTTCTTGTTATGAAAAATAAATGATTAAATTTCGATTGGAGGAATAATTTTTTTGCAAATGCGAATAATTTGATGTCACATTTGGTGAAAAAAAATAATTTGTCACGAGATTAATATTTTCGTGAAAATGAATAGATTTTCAAGGCAAAATCGCACAAGCCTTCCCCTGAAAATCAAATGGTCTGATGCTTTAAATTTAATTTTTTGAGGTACATTGATTCCAAAACATCTTCTTTGTTTAGAGGTCCAAAAACATCTCATTTGTTGATATATCACTCATTTAAAACGACAACTCCGATTACACCAAACATTCTGAAATCCGAAAACTGTAAAAGAAATGTCCATCTGCAGTGATTAAAAAAAAAGAAATGTCCATCTGCAGTAATTAAAAGAACTAAATACCGAAGTAACTGAAATTGCGGTTTGGAATTTTCATAATAAAAAAAATGTCGAATTGCAGAAATTAAAAGAAATGTCCATCTGCAGCATTTAAAAGAAATGTTCATCTGCAGATATTAAAATAAATGTCCATCTGCATCAATTAAAAGAAATGACGAATTGCAGTAATTGAAATGAAATAAATGGCGATTTGCAGTTACATCGGTTTACCAGACATTAGGATGAAAATTATCTACTAGTATCGATATATTGTTTCGACGTGTATCGTCCTGTTGATATCAAATGCCTTTTAGAAACAGCAATCGAACATCTTAACACAATAAAATGCTAAAGTTGCTGTAAGGTTAGTTTCTGCAGATGACAATTGCAATAACTTTAAGGTCTCTTCAGTGCGATCAAAGCAAAAGCGAAAAGAAAGAATAAAGTAAATAAAAAAAAAATAAAATGAAAGAAAAAAATTAAAGAAAAGAAAAAAGAGAATTAAAAATTCGAAAATTTTATTCAGTCAATATTGGTCATTGTTGAAATGTGATATTCAGTGCTTTAAATCACTTTTTGAACTAAATCCTACATAATCAAACAGCACATGTTCAACAAATGTACAATTATTGCATAACACGTTTTTAGGAAGTTGATGGCTAAGTGCTTATTTGTGGTTTTACATTTCAACTGGTACGTCAAATCATGGTCTTCATGTATTTTACGAAAGGATATGGAGTAAATGAACATGAGACCATAACACATATGTTAACTCCAACTGCTATAATTTTGATGAGCTGTATGGCCATTTCGGAAATTTATTCCTCATCAGCAGCACTAGAACTCAAACAAAGGAAATCCATAATTTCAAAAAATGTTTAGAATGCATAAAACCAAACGAAAGCCGAATAATCAGTATCAAATATAGCTAAGGACAAAACTAAGATGGAGGGAGTTAATCCTTCGGTTTTAGAATTTACTTAATTTAGATAATAGTAATTGAACAAATTGTACACATGAGATATTATCTCATGTACAAGTACACCATATCTAAGAAAAAAAGATATGTATCTACAAACAAAGTACGATCTGTTATTAAATAATATTTTCCATCATTTCAAGATTATTTGTTTTGTTCCTAAGAGATATAAAATCCATTTGATTATGGATCATTCAAATAAAAAAAATGTTTCAAGATATCAATACAAACGTTTGGGCACCACCACGTGAATTTTTTTTTGCAATTAAAGATATTTCTTTCTGTTGCATTACCATTAAATTTGTGTTTTCCCCTTGTTTTATCTGTGAAACCTAATTGATATGCTAAACTTATCTTTAAATACATTGTATTTTGAAGCAGAATGAACTACCTATTTTTTTTAGCTCAGCTGACCCAAAGGGTTAGTGTGAGCTATTGCTATCACTTGGCGTCCGTCGCCTGTCTATTATCCGTCTGTTAATTCAAATTTTCATCAACTCCTCTGAAACTACTGAAAGAAATTCAAACAACTTTATAAGAATGATAAATGGAAGGTCTTTTACAAAGATTGCTCACTTCGTTCCAACCCAATAGAAAGCATGGCTGCTAGCGAGGAACTTATAACCAACATTAGACCCTAAGAGAAAAACATCACTTCCATCACCTCTGAAGCTTTTTTAGGCAAATAAAAACAAACTTTACAGGAATGATGTATGGAAGGTCCTTAAAGATTGTTCTTCCGACAAAAACATGCCGCAAGTGCGGTACTTATATTTAATATTTAATATAGGACCCTATAGGATGAACCATTATTTTTATATAAACTCCTCTGAGTTGCTCATATTCGGGCATGTAGTGTATACAGTGATTTTTTTTAACAGAACAAAAACACTGTCCCAAAAGCTGCTTGGTCTTTGATTTGTTCAGTCTTTGTTACTTTCATCCCTTCAGAAATTCTATAGCCGTCACCATTTCAGCTAGATTTCACGTCTTCACGGATTTGAAATACCCGGTTTTGATTCTACCCTGCATTGACTCACTGATAGTGTGACAAGTGTCATTTTAGTGGAGCAGGACATGCTTACCCTTCCGGAAAACCTAATGTCACTCCCGGTTTTCATGGGACCTTAGTTCTTTATGTCGTTTTTTTATTTCCGTCTATTGTGGCTGTCTCACGTCCTTGTTTTGTCCTTGTTTTTCTCTGTTGTCGTTTTTGCCATGTCTTTGGACTTCGATTTTTGTAATCATCACTTCCTTTGTTCCTTCGGTATTCTACTGCTATTGTTTCTGAAACCACAGAAGCAATTTCAAACAAATAGTAATGATGAACGGAAGGTCTCATTTCATTCAATCAAACAAAAAATATGGCAACCTTAAGTTTAACATCGGACCCTATGAGAAAAATCACATTTTGATCTTCTCCTCTGAAACCAATGAAGCAAACCCAACCAATCTTAACAGGAATGATGTATGTAAAGTCCTCTATCAAGATTGCTCATTTCATTTGGATCCAATCAAAGACATGGCTACCAGTGAGGAACTAAGGTTCAATATTTGACCCTAAGGGAAAAATCAAACTTTAATCTTCACAACTAAAGCAAATGAACTAAAGCAAATTCAATCACACTTTACAGAAAAGATGTATGGAAAGTACTTTACAAAGATTTCTCATTTCATTTAGATCCGACAAAAAAACATAACCTTCACCACGGAACTTAAAATTTTTCAATGGAACCTGTGAGCAAAAACCACATTTTCATCTATCTTCTGAAACCATTGAAGCAAATTCAACTAACTTTTATAAAAATAAATGATGTATGGCAGTTACTTTCCCAGGTTTATCATTGGACTCCATGGAAAAACATTATTTTAATCTTCTTCTCAGAAACCATAGAGGCAAATTCAACCAAAATTTACAGGAATGATGTATGGAAGGTCCTCTATCAAGATTACTCATTTCGTTCAGATCTTACAAAAACATGGCTGCCAATGCAGAACTTAGGTTTAACATTGGACCCTAAGGGTAAAATCACATTGCCTTCTTATCCTCTGAAACCAACCACACGTAATACGAATGATGCTTATTTCGCTCTGATCCGACAAAAACGTGGCACCCAGTACGGAACACAGTTTAACATAGATTAACATTGGTAGGGATTCCCCTAGCCTTTTTTAGAAGGGTAAAAAACCTGCCCCTTTTGTGTTTCCCCTTCTGCCCTTCTGACAACCAAAGTTTTCCCCTTCTGCCCTTTGAAAGTATATTTAAAAAATAGGCTAAAAACATGTTGTATAAACATTTTAACATTAAAAATATTTAAAAACAATGTAAATGGTCACTTTATTGAAAGTAAATCATTAATCATGTGTATGAACAATTATATCATTCTGCCAGATGTACATTTTTGTTGCACCACCTACTGATAAGTTGCCCTCCAATAAAATGCCCCCTTCTGCCCTTTCACCAGTGTCACTTTCTACCTGCCTCTATCAAGCTTCTGTGGGAAACACTAATTGGACGCTAATGGAAATTTATCATTTTCAGTATCTACTACTACATGTATTATGAAATAATTTAATAAGTAAATCAAAACTGTTAACGCGCTATTTTCTCTTTCAAATAATGAACTTGATAGAAAACATCTTAAGTAAGGTCGGAAAAGATGAATACAGACCGGATAGACCGGAAGACGCCCTATAAAAAGTAAACAAGTAATTCCTGTTTTTTTCCCGAAAGGGAACTTCCAATGTTCCAAAACGTTGTCGCGTGAGATCTGCCAGCCCGTTAAAACTGCCAGTTCCGGTTTCGAAAAATACAATGTCCCTTCCGGTGTGAGATTTGGAAGCAAAAAAGTGACTTCAGGTCAGGAATCGGAGAAAGTGGAAGTAGAAAACTGAAGCACGTATTCTACCCTCGTAAGATTTTTCACCATGGAAAATTATTTTTTTGAAAATCTCAACCCTTAATCCCCCAGCCCAATACACATGTAAATCGCGTTTAAAATTATCATTTTTTTCTTTCGGAAATTATAAGCGCTAGATGCCACCAGAGACATATAATTACATGTAATCATTTGTGTCTGCTGCCATTAGCAGCCACTTTTCCATTGGTGTTTAAAATTACATAGTTTCTGCTATCCACGTGGCACTTCCTACTGTCATTTGTTTCATTCTCCTTGCGCTGGTGTGTATCGAGAAAACTACAAAATGGACTGTTTTTA